>JAMWEH010001888.1:0-292182 GCA_024721245.1 Mitragyna speciosa
TTCATTAACCGGTCCGATTTTTAAAACATTAAGAGGGATTAAAAAATTAGTAATTGAAAATGAGAATTAAAAATCTTCAAGAAGAAATGGAACGAAAAAATAGGTAATAGAGAGCTACTCTAGTAGTTTAATTTTTATAACATTATAGTAATTTTCCTTCAAATCGCTATAAAAATCCCTCAGTCCTAATGTAATCAAAATACATGCTTATAATTATAAAAATCTTTGTTATAGTATCTTTGCACATATATATTGCTTTAATTTTTAATGTTGTCACCGACTCCAGCATCAGGAGCATCATTAGCACTATGAGATCACCTGATGCATCTCGAGGGCATCTGCGGCAGCAACCAAATCTGCAGGGAATAATATAGATTAATGTGCTTTTCTTAAAATCCCATAATCAATCATGGAGAATCGTTTACAATTATACGACACACCGAGCATTATATGTGAAAAAACACCACGTTAAATATACCACGTTAATGCTTGGTGAATACCTGGAGAATTAAAGCTCTTACAACTGTGGAGGACAGGGTACTACCATTGATTACCGTGGACTAGAATATATGGACACCTACCTCACAAGTTGTCCTGTTTCAATTCGGATATGTTAGAGTTGGTGTAACTAGTTAGTATAAAAATATATAATCAATTTTCACTCCACAATTACTTGGTTTCAAATTTGGTCATGCTGATCCAATCTTAATCATTCATTATTGACTCTTTTAATTTGAACTGTGAACTTGTTGAAAATGAAAATTGTGATGCCCATGGACTAGAATATATACATATACAAATAAGTAAATGAAAATTTCAAGCCCCCAATCCCATCTTGAAAAGTAATTTCAGTCACCTTCTATCTTAAGTACATCTTTGGTTTCTAGTAGGTGGTCTTGATCACTACTTTGTTTTCTAGGATGTGGTGAGATAGAGATCGCATGCATGTCGGTATCGTTTCATAACTTCATTAGTTAGCTCTTGTGATACATGTCTCTTCCTCTGTTAATTCTTTTACTGAACCAAGACAGATTTGGTCCACAAGCTCAACATTCCATTGTCCCTCAGATAAAAAATATTGTAACAAAAATTGTGAAAATAAAAGTTATATTTTGAAACATCATATATATTACGAATAAACAGTTCAAATTGATCTATCTTTAAGAATCTTGGAAGCACGTCAGCTATTGTGATTTTGAAACATACAAACATATATACAAATCACAGACACTGTGAATTTGAAATTTATATATTTACATACAAATTCTAATTATTACTCCTGAACGCGTAAGTATTTACAACAATTCATTTAAAGGCTTGGTTAGATGACAACAATCCATTTCGTTCCATATCCTTCTTGTACACTTAGCCTCTATTACTGACTTTGTGCTTATTCAAATTCTTGTGTCCGGAAAACCAAAAGTTGATGGATTAACATTCATATTCTAGATTAGATAAAACCACACGAAATCGACAGCAATTCATGATCTTTTTGAGTCATATGACTTGGACATACGAACTGACATGAGACTAATTACGCTAGAAGTTGATGGAATGACCAAGTAATTCAAAAAAATGGGGCAGATGAAAACAAAATTTATTAATAATAATAATATCTAGAGTGTTGTCGGACCAACTTGATTATAGATAATGAAAAATAATAATTTGGTTTAAATCCTATAGTTATTGAACTATAGGGATAAGGAACAATAACGACATTAACTTAAGAGATTACTGATGTAGTTTGTCATATTAAATGTGTCTTTAACTCTCAATATCACATTTTGTAATACTACTGTTTTTTACTATTTTAAATATTAATACATACGTATATACAGATGATCATTGCAAGAAAATCATATACAAAAAATAGTAAGTATTTTTTACTATCCTTGTTATCACGATCTGGAGTCGTCCTGCATTCATGCCCTTTACTTTTTATTAAGACATTTTTTTGGTGGATTCTGCTCTAAATATACTTAAATACCGGATGCTTTTGTAAAGACGTTATAGAAAATATTTTCTCCAAATATCTAATAATTTCATCAGTGGAAATATTTGCATTTTCTTCCACTTTAAGGGCTTGGAGAGACCACAACAATCTATTTCGTTCCATATCCTTCCTGTACACTTAACCTTTATTACTGACTTTATTCTAATTCAAATTCGTGTATTTAAAAAACCAAAAGTTGATGGATTAACATTCATATTCTGAGATTTGATAAAATCCACACGAAAAATCAAACGACGTGGACCGCAATTCATGATCTGTTTGAGTCAAATGACTTGGACATAAGAACTGATACGAGACTAATTACGCTTGAATTTGGGGCAATAACCAAGTAATTCAAACAAAATTTATTAACAATAATATCAAAAGAAGTACCTTGAGTGAGCCGGGACCAACTTGATTATTGGATAATGAAAAATAATGATAACTTATCGCATTATTAGATACACCATGTTTTTGTCCTATTGCGCAATATGCATTAGAATATTCCAAAAGACAAGGACGTCGTGTTTTTGAAATCTGGATGACAATCAGGCTCGCTCTTCTCTAATTGTCGACCACTGTTTTCTTCTTTCATTGCTGGACTTGTCAGTCAGCAGCAACTTAATGAAGGTATATAAATGTATCTAGTTGTCTATTTATTTATTTTCACTGTCCAGCTGGAAGTAAGATCTTTTTTTTTTCTCCTTTTTTTTTGGGGAATCTTGATTATATGTTCAACTCTAAAAGCAATTATGGAGATGCTTGTCTCTAAAATGTTCAACACTAATTTCTCAAGTAGGTATATATGAGCTGAAACGGATAATAATACCCACAGTACGTTATGGTGTCCATTTTTCTCCCCTTTGTATCATTTTCTTTTTCTAAATTAAACTTCTATTAGTGCATACAGTATTTATTTCAAATGCACACACTATTTGTTCATTTTCCCTTTTTGATTACTTCAGCCTGCAATTTTCCAAGTTTATAGAAAAAACAAGTAACTTCAACGGATTTAGCTCATGGAATTCAGAAGGATCACATATGCACTATCAATTTTTTGTTGCATCCTTGAGTTTTAAAGAACCTTGCATTTGAACAATTTGGCGTTCGGACCAAAGATTTGGAAATAGTCACGAAGGATAACTGGTACGTGTTTGTAATATAATCATCTCCGTTGAGATAAGATAAGCTCTAGGAGACCTCTTAACTTAAGGACAAATACACGGCATTCATTTTTAACTATTTTTGAGTCAGAAAAATTGAAATGTAGGACATGGAGATGTTGAAAATTGAACATTATCCAAAGATGGGGAAAGCAGCGCATAAGGCTATGAAGCAATCTTGGAAAAATTCAACGCCAATTATGGCGATTGTTGGTTTCTTTATTCTGGTACAAGGGGACATAGACGACCATCTGTCCATCAATGGGCAACGGAACTGACAACTAAGATGAGAATTTTCGGCCTGGAGAAGAAGAAAGGAGAAAGAATGTCATTCACGACCAAAAATAAATAAATAAATGACGGAAGAAGAAATGGCATTTTCATCTAATCCAATCAAATCTATGCTAGTGGATTAGTACAGAAACCTATCAACTACTAAAATAAGGACAATACCCATGCGTGAGTAAGTTTCTAACGTTCAAGAATCTACACAACTCTATAAATAGGAGCTTGAGCCCAGTGCTTTTATCATTAGTCCTCAGATTGAACTTATCATATAGTGTTAAGAGTTTGAGTAAGATTGTGAACAAAATGGCTTCCTCAAAAAGTTTGTTTCTTCTCATTAGTGTTCTTGTACTTCTCATTTCCTCTGAGCTGGAAGCTGCAGGTGCCTAGCTATATTTTTAGTCGTCTTGGTTACTCCTCTTTGTACTTCAGAGTTCAATCTTTAGTCACTCCATTCTCCTTTCTTCCTTAGTCGTTACTAATATTTTTCTATGAAAATAACAGGACTTGCAAACGTCTTTTCATAATTTCATACACATGCACTTCGATTACTCATTTCGATTAAATGACTAAGGGAACCTCTTCTTTTCACCAATATCATATTTTTGTGGACAGATTAGGATAATAAAATAATTTTATTTTTTCTTTCCTCGGTATGTCTGTTTATGATAGTGTAAAAGAACATGTGACACAGTTTCCTCAAACGACAGAAAATGAAGGTGACAAAGAAAATAAACTTGTAATAATTAATTCTAAGATTTGACTCTTTAGTTGAATCACTAAACACATCCAAGATGCTACTTACCTAAAGGGATTGTTTAATTGGGATTCTTGTCATATTGTCTAACTTTTGTTTTGTTACAGGTCAAGAAAGCACGACTGATGGTGTTGTGGACGCCAAGTATGGAAATCAAGTAAATGGCCAAGGTGACACTGGTGGTGTTGATCAGTTTTGCCGAAGAATACCCTGCAGATTTGGTTGCTGCCGCAGATGCCCTCGAGGATGCATCAGGTGCTGTCGTACTGCTAATGAAGTTCCTGATGCTGGATTCGATGACAACGTTAAAAATTAAAGCAATATATATGCGCAACCGATTTCACATCATCGTTTTATTACCCCATGCAACAATAAAATTAATCACATAAACTAAGTGAAATCAGTAGGGGTGGTAAATTGGTGACTCGAAATCGGTTGTCATATATCATTTGCATAAAAGTTTGATCGTCTTTAAGTTATGTTGTTTATCTCTATGTAAAAGATGTGGCTTGAGTGTTGTATGTAGAATAAATGAGGCAGCATGAATGAGTATTTGTTTGAGTGCTCTACTAATGTTGCCATGCTTAATCAACAAATTACTCCTGTTGATTGTGCATAAATTTTTCATTTGCATTACGAACCCAGTTTGAGCATCCGTTTTGGCCTCCACGTGCAGTTAGTTAACAAGGAAATGTTTCAAGAGATTGTTGGTCCCGAGTTGTAAGGCAGCTCACTCGAAATTTTGCCATCGGATCATATCATCTCAGAACTCCCAACTACATAAAGTCTTTTTCAATTTTGGAGATCAATAACTAGTGAAAAAAAGGAGTAAACTTACAAACCAAGTGAAAATAAATTTAGTTAAATTGAATTAATAAAATTCTCTCGACTATCGTGGTAAAAAAAAAAGGAGTAAACTTATATACGAAGTAAAATTAAATTTAGTTAAATTGAATTAATAAAATTCTCTCAGCTATCAAGTGGTTGAGTATTATTATTAGTTCGTTATCGAGATTGATAACTAATTACCTGTGCTAATGAACGGGGACAAAAACTAGTTTTATACATATTATCACAATGTGTCAAATCCGATGATATTTGCTAAATTGATAGGGATTGATTGTTCTTGCATCCTGATTTTCTAAAAAGAAACTTATTTTTAATAATTTGCTTGTCCACCATGCATTCCTATCTTTTTGCGTATCTACCTATACACAAGCAGTGCAAATGTTGTTTGCTGTTTGACTGAATAAAAGAAAAGGACGTCTGCTCTTTTTTAATCCAAAGAATGAAATAACCCTAGAAAGAAAAATTTGACAGAATAAAGCTCTAAACGATAACTACTAGTTCACGGTCTAAAAGGTTTACAGTACTTTGTGAATAAGCATTTTCGCTATTTATTGCCATTGCAATTCACTAAAGACTGTTCATGACTTTGTGCAAGTTTAATGATTTTTTGAAAGAAAATCTGTAGCAAGTTCACTATACCGAACATAATAGTGACAAAAATATTACAATTTTGAAAATTGGAAAAACTTCTTAATGGATTATGGATTGCTATTGAAGTAAACAGTAATAGCTTGCAAAAACTAGCCAACTTATGCACAACTAAAAGAGTGGCTATGAGCTCGTCTGTATACGCAATAATTTGAAATATTACTAACCCAGAAAAATTTACATCACACATTCTTTTATTAAAGTCTTACTCATCATAAATTGCATTTTCCGAAAAATTGATATCACACATTCTTTTGTTAAAGTCTTACTCATCATAAATTGCATTTTCTTTTGGAAAAAGTACTAAATTTTCTCATATTAGAAAAAACTTAAGTGGACTAAGTTCATGGGTGGGTTGTGAACACTGTGGTCTAGAATCATCACCTGTGGCTCACGCGTAGCCCACTCCATGGTCCACCAGTGGCCCATAGCATTGATGATATGGACGATTCTAAATCACAGAGTCCACAACGCTACCTGTAAACTCCATTCACCAAGGTATTTCTTATTTCCAATACCTGCATGCATGCAGTGGGACATAGAGTTGACAATGTTTCATGTATATAGTCACAAATGGCAGTATACTACTGCTATTTTGGGCTTTTGGGTGACATTAAGTAATTAATTAATACATCATGAAGATTTATATAAAGAATGAGAGATTAGTGAAAAGACTGATGATATTGGCAGAGCAACAATTAGTTGGCAGAGCAAATTTTGTATCAAATGACAACTTTTCTCATTCCAATCAAGATTTATTTAGTTATACGAATGTTTTTAGATAACTAATTTTTATTTCCTCCACCTTAGAATACCTCAATTCCCACAAAAATCATATCAGTATGAGAATCCGGCCAAACTCCAATTACCTCCTCCCTCTCTCTCTTCTCTCACCTTCAAGTCTGCCACGCAACCAATAACATGTTAAAACAAATTTTCAAAAAAAAATTTCCATAAAAAAGGGAAATATTTGAGTTGTTCACCTCAAAGATCACCTCAGTTCGTCTAGAGTAGCTATTACAGCACAGGCAATAGAATCATTGTTCATTGGTAGTAGTCTGGCTTTGGTCCAAATATATATAAATATATATATACACACACACATATATGTAGCAGATACATATATATATGTAGATATATGTATCTGTGTGTGTATCTATACACACACAACATATACGTACGTACGTGCGTATGTATGTTATCAAGCTATTTGCAAAATATGTATAATAAAATGATATTTTATAATTTTGTTTCTTGCCATGCTAGATTAGGAATTTAAATTGCTAATTAAGGTACGTATATAAATTTGTATTAGCACCGGGTATATGTTGCTGCCAATATTTGAACAATTTTTTTCACTTGATGTGGTTCTGACTTCATAATTGTTTAGTGACTTAGGTCATACAATCTTTTGGTGATTACCTTATGTAAATATTTTCTCCTTCAGCCTGAACTGAACAAAGGAATGGTTGTTTTTTTGTTATAAAGAGGACGCTTGTGAATCATAAAGAAAAATTAAAGTCGTTACAAACGTACCAAGTTGTGAGAGCCTCATTTTCTGGAATTGGAGGGTCAAAAATGATGCTAGTAATATTTTTGGCATTCAGCTTCATGACTGTAAAGAACATAATTATGTTATTGTTAATATTTCTCTAACTAATAAGAATAGGGAAAGAAAAAAATTTAAATAGAAATTGGACTACTTCTGAAAGAAGAAATTTTAGCTTTTGCAATTAATATCACTGCTTTTCATGAGCAATGCTAATGAACCGGGCAGCTTCAATTTCAAGGAATGCTGGCCACTACGTTAGGACCTAAGGTCCCATTCTGTAAATTGTGAATATTGTTATATGCAATATGTGTTGTAGATTTTATAAGGATTAGCTATAGTATTATTGTGCAAAACAGGCTAAGAAGATTGTTATGTGTATATATGTTCTGTAAATATTGTAAGAATTAGTTTTATTATTATTGTATCGAGAAAAATACTGGTTAAGAATATACTTTTGGTTGACAATTACGAATTCTTGAATGGAATATCAACATGGTTGATGGGAACTAATCGGAGCGGTAAAGCTTGAATGACTGAGTAAAGCACATCTGCAAATACCATGTAAATAATACAAGTATTAAAAGCACTTGTTTTTTAAGATTCTAGGTATTATTTACCTCTTGTATTATTTATGTGTTGTAATGCAGAAAAGTTAGTCAATTTGAAGCAGCCTTCAATTGGGAAAGCATTTTCCTCTGATAATAATCGTATGTACGAAGCTTTTGCAATCTCAGCTGATAGTTTTGACATGCCTATCTGGTATTGTTTTTGTTTTACCAGTTCTATTCTAACATTGCTAATGTAGTTTGCCTTGTAAAGTACAAGCCGATTAACTTTTTGGATTGTATTTATCTGGTAAACGAATATATAAATTACATGAATAGGGAGAAAAAAAAAATAGAGGCCCCATATTTGCAGACCAATAGAGGCCTCATCCGTTGGAACGAGTAATTAGTTATTTATCTCAATAAAAACTCATAAAAATACTCAACCACTTGATTGTTAAGAGAATTTATTGAGTCACTTAAACCAAATTTATTTTCACCTAATATAGGAGTTTACCTTTGCTCCATTAGGTATTAATTTCCCAAAATTAAAAAGAATTATGTAGTTGGGAGTTCTCAAATGATTTGGAGTTCTCAAATGATTTGATCTCTTGGCAAACTTCCATGTGAGCTACGTCACAACTTGGGACTTCAACAATCTCTTCATACTATTCCTTGTTAATTAACTACTAAGTGGAAGCCTCCATTTTATTTTTATAGATGGAATCAGAACTGGATTCAAATAAAAAACAAAAAAGATGCGAGCGTAAATCGAGTATTGTAAGAATTTAGCAACAATCGGAGGGCTAATTATTTCAATTTCTTTTGAACGAAGTGCTACTTTTTTAGATCAAGAAGTTCGTAATGCAAATGAAAAATTTATTCGCAATCAAGAGGAATAATTTATTGATCAAGCACGGCAACATCAGTAGAGCACTCGAACGAATGCTCATGCATGCCTTATTCATTCTACATACAATACTTAAACCCCATCTTTTACATAGTGATGAACGTACTTAAAGATAAAACTTTTATGCAAATGATATATGACCACCGATTTCGAGTCACCTCTTTACCACCCTTTATGATTTTACTAGTTTATGCTATTAATTTAATTGCTGCATGGGGTAATAAAACGATGATGAGAAATCGGTGGCACATATATATGGCTTTAATTTTTAATCTCGTCTGCAAATTCAGCATCAGGAACTTCATCAGCACTAGAACAGCACCTCATGCATCCTCGACTATTACGGCATCTGCGGCAGCAACCAAATCTGCAAGGTCTTATTGGACATACTTGATCACTAGCACCGGTGTCGCCATGGCCAAGTCCTTGTTTTTCATGCTTGGCGTCCACGGCACCATCAGTCGTGCTTTCTCGACCTGTGGAAAGACAAAAGTTAGACAACAGGACAAGAAGCCCAATCAAACAATCCCTGCATGTATGTAGCACCTCGAATGTGTTTAATGATTCTCTTAAATAGTCAACTTCTAGAATTAATTATTTCTTTCCACTACCACAAATAAACGTACGAGAAGAGAAAAAAAATAAAACCATTTTATTATCTATTTTTAAAATATATTTTTTAAAAACTTCAAATACATGTCTAAAAATTTGTTACAGTAATATTATTGAAAAATACTCCAAAAACAAAAGAAGAGGTCTGATTAGTCATTTAATCATGATGAGTAATCAAAGTGTAAGTCTATGAAAATATGAAAGACATTTCCATGTCTTCTCAATTTCATCAGTGACGCCTAAGAAAGGCGAATAGCCTGAGTAGAGATTAAACTCTCATTATAAGACGAATAACAAAGACGATTAAAAATTTAGCTTGGTACCTGCAGCTTCCAGCTCAGAGGAAATGAGGAGTACAAGAACGGCGAAGAGAAGAAACAAACTTTTTGAGGAACCCATTTTGTTCACAAACTTACTGAAAACTATTAACACTATATGATATGCTCGGTCTAAGGACTATTGATGAGGTTCTTCGGCTCAAGCTCCTATTTATAAGAGTTGCAGATGCTACAACGTTTGAAGGGTTAATTACTCCATTGGTCCCTAAACTATTTCATGAGTGTCAGTTTAGTCCCTCAACTTTTAATTGTGTCTATTTAGTCCCTTAACTTTTATATTTGTGTTTAATTAGTCCTCAATACCGATTAATGACAAAATTGCCCTTCTACTTTTATGACCTTTACTTTTTATCTTCTTTCTTATATATATATTTTTTAATTTATCCTTTCTCCACATTTGCATATTAGCTTGTTTTATTTTTTTCAAGTTTATATTGCCTAATTGCATATTAGCTTCTTTTCTTTTTTTCAAGTTTATATTGATTGGTTCACTTGATAAGTTTAGAATTTTTTTTATATTCTTGAGATTTTTTTTTTTGGAGGAAATTCTCTTGAGATCTCTAAGGACAAATAAAAGAAAAAAAGTCAAGAAAATGATTAAAAAGAACGACATAAATGTCTACAATAAAGTAAATAAAATTGAAATCCTAAACCTTATGTTTTTCTATTTTAATATTTTTTTGAAGTTTTCTTTTATTTTATTTCTTTTAATAGTCTTCTTCATCTCAAGAACTATGAAAAACACTCTAAATTTTTCAGATAAATCAATCAATATAAACTTGCGAATAAAGAAGGTAATGTTTGGTTTAGTTTTTTGAGAACACGAATAAAGATAGGGGAAGAGTTGAATGAATAAATAAAAAAATATAAGAAAACAAAGATATGATATGATATAAATAGAAGGGCAATTTTGCCATTTATTGGTATTGGGGACCAATTAAACACTAACATACAAGTTGAGGGACCAAATAGACACAAATAAAAGTTTGGGGACTAAATTGACACTCAAGAAATAGTTTGAGGACTATTGGAGTGATTAACCCAACGTTTGAAACAAACACGTATGGGTTTTGTCCTCATTTTAGTGGTTGATGGGCTCTTTGTTAAGAATCCACTGGTAGATTATAATTTTTTTTTTTGCCAATTGTAAACAATATCTTATTGTATTGTTAACTTACGTTATGAGAAATTCTAATTAGTCTTACGAAAAATCGTCATTAAATCAAATAAGTACATTAAGTACTCATTTAAACTTTAAAATAAAAAATAAAATTTGAAATTTGATTTGTCACCTCATTTAACTTTTAAAAGTTGGATAATGAACAACTTAACTAAGTTGAGTTAGCATAGCATAGATGTGATTGGATTGAATGAAAATGCCATTTTTATTCTTTTGTCGTGCATGACACTCTTTCTTTCACTCTTTTTCTTCTCCAGGTTGAAAATTCTCATCTTCGTTGTCAATTCCCTTGTCCATTGGTGGATGCATGGTCGTCCACGTCCCCTCGTGTCAGAATAAAGAAACGAACAATTGCCATAATTGCGTTGAATTTTTCCAAGATTACCTTAGATTATGATCTGATTTCATATGGTGATAATGCGTCCATTTGCCCCATCTTTGGGTAACGTTCAATTTTCAACATCTCTATCGCCAACCTTTCACTTTTTCTAATTTTAAAATAATAAAGAAAAGTGATGCTAGAGATTTGTGCTTAAGAGGTCACATCGAGCTTACCTTATCCCGACGGAGATGATTATACTACAAACTCGTGTCACTTATCCTTTTTGACTTATTTGCACACATTTAGTTCGAATTCCAATAACTAATAGAAAAATTATTTTTTTTGACGCAAATAACTAATAGAAGATTAAACAGTTAAAATTTTACAACTTTAATAACTCTAGTAAAAAAGTTTGATTCTCATTAACACTAATTTTTTTTATTATATTAGTGTAGATTTGATAAAAAAAATCCGAACTCCAAATTATTCAAATGCAAAGTCCTTTAAAACTCAAGGATGGACCAAAAAAATTGATAGTGCATATGTGATCCTTTTGAGCTCCATGAGCTAAATCTGTAGAAGTTGCTTGTTTTTTATAATTCTGGAAAATTTAATGCAATAGAAATGGTGTAGTCACATTTCTCATGAGAACTGCAGACAGAATGAAGATTCAAATAAAAATAAAAAAAAAATCATCTTACTTCCTGCTAGACAGCAAGAATAAACGCAGCAACAATTTGTGTTTATGTGCCTTCAATAAACTGCTACTGACAAGTCAAGCGGGTCAAAGAAGAAAACCATGGTCGACGATTAGGTATTATAATAATAATGCCGGAATTTATTATTATTTTTCATACTCAAGTCGGTCCGGGTTAACTCTGGATATTCTCGAGTTTTATTTTTTTAATCGAGATCGTGTTAACTTTCTTCCGATATTATTATTAATAAATTTTGTATTCATCTGCCCTTTTTTCTTTTAATTTACTTAGTCGTTGCCCCAACTTCTAGCGTAATTAATCTCATATCAGGTAACATCTTCCAGTCATATGACTCAAAAGATCATGTGTTGTAATCCACTTTGTCGTGTGGATTTTATCTAATCTCATATCACTTTTTCCTTTACTTTTTCGTGTGGGATTTTATCTAATCTCAGAAGATACAAGAAGGATGTGGAATGAAATGGATTGATGTGATCTAGCCAAGCCTTTACACTGGAAGAAAATACAAATATTTCCGGTGCTAAAATTATTAGATATTTGGAGAAAACATTATCTATAATGTCTTCACAACAGCATATCGGTATTTAGGTACATTTAGAGCAGAATCCACTAAAGAAATGTGTTAATAAAAAAATAAGAAGTCACGAATGCAGGACTATTCCAGTTGTGACAACGAGGATAGTTATATTTTTGGTATAGGATTTATCATCTGTATATAAACACATATGATATAGTTATGTATCCATATTTAAAAATAGTAGTATCACATATTGTGATATTGAGAGTTACAGGTACTTTTAGTATGACTATCTCGCCAATCTCTCTAATTTAGTAACAGCCACCTTTATTTTTCAAATAATGTGTTTTAGAGTAACAATTAGAATTGCTATGCAGGAATATAACTTTCATAGTTATAGTGCTTGTGATTTGTCTATAAGTTCGTAATTTTCCAAATCATAGTATCAGTGATGCTTCTAGGATTCTTAAAAATACGTTAATTTGAAGTATTTATTAGCTATAAGATGTTACTAGGAAAATTTATCAATATACAATTTCAGAATATATACTTTTATTTTTCATGTTTTTGTTACGGTAATTTTGATATGAGAGACCCTGGAAAGTCTAATACGGGGAAAAAAAAAACTATAAAGAGCTGATAGGAGAAATCAAAGGAAAGGGGAATGTTACAATGATTTCAAAGTTTAAAAAGTTCTACTGGAGGACCACTACTGAACAAAGATTGCCTAATTATATCAAGTTTCAGGATATCAAGTGTAATTTACACTTCTTGTTTTTCTAAGGCCTCTGACGCAATAGTCAGCTTGAGGTTGGGGACCAAACCTGCCCCGGCACAGCACAAAAATTGAGTACCGGAGGAAGAGGGATGTGTCACCTGGCCAAACTGATGAAGTTATGGGACGATGCCGACATGCATGGTATCTCCATCCCTCCACAAAACATACTAGAAACCAAAGTAGTAACTGAGATTGAAGGTGGCTGACAAGCACTTTTCAAAAGAGGATTAGGGTCTTGAAATCTTTCTTTCGTATATGCTAGAGACAGCAGATAGACGGGATTTTGACAAGATTTAATTATCACTATACACTATAAACTATAAACTAGATTCAAATAGTCCTATATTAATCATAAAATCAATATAGGTTAGACTAAAATGGGTTAATCCGCATTTTGATACTGCCCAATTATCCAATGGTAACTTTTTTGATAATAAAATAAATAAATTATTGAATATACTTGTAATTTTGAATCATCTAAATAATATTTTGCTATCAAATATTTAAACTTATAATTTTAAATTATTTAAATAATATCTAAACAATGGACTATCATACTCACGTGAGTCCTAAGTAAATCTCATTTATACCCATAGTAAGTTGAGCATCGTTGGATATACTTCTAATTAGACGTAATTCCATATTTTTTATACACATCTTTTTCAAATTAAATTGGGCCATAAGTGCCAATTGGATCTTGGACTCACTGCCATCTCTAGTATACGCATATATTTTGGTGCACGGTCATCAATGGTACTCCCCATCGCTTCGATGGCTGTAAGAGCTTTAATATTTCAGGACCCGTCCGGGTTCATATACGATTTTAGCTCGACATTTTCATAATTCCATGTGGATAGTCAGAATTCTCGTATTTTGAGTTAATTTCAGACAGCTTAAAAATGCACTACTCCTAGATGAAGATGGGGCTTGACTCTTGGATTTCCTTAATACTAGTTAATTTTGTTGCCTTTACTTTATGGGGAAAAAAAAAAAAAGAGGTTAAGTCTTAATTATTAGGCAGCCCTATAAATATAAAATTAGTTAAATCTTAATTATTAGGTAGCCCTATAAATATAAAATTATCTCATG
This sequence comes from Mitragyna speciosa, assembly GCA_024721245.1. Taxonomy (NCBI): domain Eukaryota; kingdom Viridiplantae; phylum Streptophyta; class Magnoliopsida; order Gentianales; family Rubiaceae; genus Mitragyna; species Mitragyna speciosa. Next base: position 14,258 of record JAMWEH010001888.1, read on the forward strand.
TTGTCGTAACATTATAGTCTGTGAACCTATAAAATACAATTTCATTTGGTTGCGTATGGCTATCAATTCATGCCCCTTCACCATTCAGTTAAGGACAATTTAAGGCAGATATATGCACCCCAAAAGCATTCTTAATTAAAGCTTAAAATGGATTGGTTACATGATTTGTAATCAGCATTATCATATACACATAACAAGAGAAATAGCAAACAGTTGGGTTTATTTAATGAAAACAATACATATATGTCAAATGATGAAAATGGATACTTGCGAGTGGATTGCTGAAGTTCGAATCGGCATAGGTTGGGCTGAGCCATGATCAATCTGTAGGGTACTGTGGTCCTGAATCCGATTTTATCCTACAGAACAATGGCAAATCTAGACAAGTCCAGACAGATGCGATCGAACCCAGATTTTATCAATTTTTTGGGTAAAAAAAAAAATTGATAATTTCAATTTTTTGGGTATATTAGACGGGTTCTATTCGTCTAGTGCACGTGAGTTGACCAATTTTTGCAAGCTATTTTTGTTTACTTCGATAGCCATCCCTAATCCACTAAATAGTTTTTAAAATTTTCATAATTGAAATCTGCGTCGCCAAGTGAACTTGCTAAAGATTTCCTTAGAAAAAATCATCATGCTCGCACAAAGTCACGAACAGTGTCAAATAAATTGCTAAGGAAATAAATAGCGACAAAGCTTATTTATGAAGTACTTTAAGCATTTTAGACAATGAACAAACAGTTATTGTTTAGAGTTTTTTTTGCTGTCAAATTTTCTTTCTAGGGTTAGTTCATTTTTTGGATTGAAAAAGAGCAAACATTCTTTGCTTATCTTCAATCAAATAGCGAATTACATTTGCATTGCTTGTTTATAGGAAGATATGCGAAAAAATAAATTTTGTTTTAGAAAATAAGTACACAACAATAATCAATCCCGATCAATTTAACAACTTCATCGGCTTCACATAGCCATCTTTGTATCTGCGAAGCATTCCAGGATAATATGTATAAAACTAGTTTGTACCTCTATTAGGCATCGATAATTAATTATTTATCTTAATAATAAACTAATAAAAATACTCAACCAATTAAGTAAATTAAACTAAATTTAGTTTCACTCAGTTTAGGAGTTTACTCTTCTTTTACTAAATATTAATCTCAAAATTTGGAGAAGACTTTATGTAGTTGGGAGTTCTGAAACGATTTGATCTCTTGGCAAACATTCAAGGGGGTTAAGTTACAACTGGGGACTTCAACAATCTCTTCAAACATTTCCTTGTTAATTAACTACCATGTGGAGGGAAAATTTTTAAATGAACCCGGTCCACGACTTCACCTGAGAATCTCATAGTTTAAAAAAGGGGCGTATAAGTATCTTTACATCACTGTTTTACATTAGCATGTATCATTTTATTTACATGACGTTTTTTTAAATTATGATATTTACAAGTGGGACCGTAAACTCGGTCCATCTAAAAATCTCTCCCACGCAGAGGCCTGGTGGCCTCCATATTTGCGTCAGAAGATAAATACATGTTTTAACACCGGTAATCATCTTTTTGGCGATATGGTATAAAAACGTTGAATTTGCTGTAAATTAGGTTTAGCGTAAGTAGGAATAAAAACGCTAGTATGCAATGCATCCAATATAATAGCATAACAATGCAATCTGCAAGTAAATATGGGTAGCCGCATGTCAATAAATGTACTTCTTCAAAGTATGTGTATGTAAGAGTTATTGTTTCACGCATTATTAACACAATCCTTTTGTATTGCTCGTCTGGAAGTTATGGTTGAGATTTTATCTCACAACTAAGAAAACGAATGAGATGTAGTCGTAAATAGGGTCCATGTAAAAATGTTCTATGTAATAATATAGCAACAACCAAAGAGTTAATTATGTCAACATTTTTTTAAATGAAGTGCTATTTCTTGGGGTCAATAAGTTCGTAATGCAAATGAAAAATTTATATAATCAACAGGAATGATTTATTGATCAAGCATGGCAACATTAGTAGAGCACTCGAACAAATGCTCATTCATGCCTTATTTATTATGCATACAACGCTCAGACCACATCTTTTACATAGAGATAACCAAGTACTTAAAGAAGATCAGATTTTATGCAAATGATACATGACCACCGATTTTGAGTCACCAGTTTATCATCCTTATTGATTTCACTAAATTTATGTGATTAATTTTATTGTTGCATGGGGTAATAAACGATGATGAGAAATCGGTGACATATATATATTGCTTTAATTCTTAACGTCGTCTGCAAATTCAGCATCAGGAGCTTCATGAGCAGTAGAACAGCACCTGTTGCACCCTCGACTATAACGGCATCTAAGGCAGCAACCATATCTGCAGCGTATTATTGGACATACTAAATCACCACCACCAGTGTTGCCGTACTTGGCGTCCACGACACCATCGGTCATGCTTTCTCGACCTGCAACATAACACAACTTAGACGAGTAGACAAGAATCTCAATTAAACAGTCCCTTCAGGTATGTAGCATCTTTGATGTCTTTAATAATTCTCTTAAATGGTCAAATCCCGGAGTTGATTGTTACAAGTTTCTTTTCTTTGTCACCTTTATTTTCTGTCGTTTGAGGGAAGTGCAGTTAAATTATACGACGTGTTTCTTTATACATACGAGGAAGAAAAAAAAATCAAAGTGTTATATCGTAAAATGTCTGCAAAAATTTTGATATTAGTGAAAAAAAGAGGTCCTACTAGTCATTTAATCATGATGAGGAATCAAAGTGTACTTCTGTGAAAATATGAAAAGACCTTGCAAGTCTTCTTATTTTTCATTAAAAAAATTGATAATGACTAAGGGAGGACGGTGAATAGAGCAACGATCGAATTTTCATAGTAAAAGGAATAACAAGAACGACAATGTATGAGTTGTATTTAATGTTGGACTTAAAATAACCAATGAACAAAATGACTAGCTTTAAAAAAATTCAATTTAGATCCTCAGTGTTAGTTTTTTCAATACCACCTGGGTGCCATTTAGCAAGTATTGCTATCTTATATTCACACTATAATAATTATCTGATTTCTGTTGAATAAGATAAGCGTAAATGTAAGGTAGCAATCCTTAGTGAATAGCACTGGGGTGACATAAAAAAAAACTAAAACGAGAAAAATTAGTCGAAATGCACATACACTTCCCACTAGAGATTGATTCGACTTAGGAAACACGTCAATATACCAAAAAAAAAAAAAAGAAAGGCTAAAAGAATAGCTAGGCACCTGCAGCTTCCACCTCAGAGGAAATGAGCAGCACAAGAACACTAAAGAGAAGGAATAAACTTTTTGAGGATGCCATTTTCTTCACAATCTTACTAAAAACTCTTGACTCTGTATGACAAATTCAATCGAAAGATTACTCTGATAAGAGCACCGGGCTAAAGCACCTATTTATAATCGTTGGAGGGCATTGTTGAGGGATACTACTACACAGACTGTTGAACGTTAGAAAATTACACATGCACGGGTTTTTGTCCTCATTTTAGTAGTTGATTGGGTTCTGTACCAATACCCCACTTGTACGGATGTGATTGGATAAGATTAAACGAAAACATGCCATATATTCTTGCGTCATGCATGACACTCCTCCTACCTTCTTCTTCTCCGGCCTGAAAATTCTCGTCTTAGTTGTCAATTCCCTTGTCCATTTCTGGATACATGGTCTTTCAGGTCCCCTCACACTAGGATAAGAAACCAACAATTGCCCTAGTTGCATTTGATTGTTACAAGATTTCCTTAAATTGTGATCTGATTTGATACGGTGATAATGCGTCCATTTCCCCTTCTTTGGATTATATTCAATTTTCAACATCTCCATGTACTACATTTCAATTATTCTAATCCTAAAATGAATAAAGAATAATGAATGCCATAAATTTGTGCTTAAGATGGTCACACAGAGCTTAACTTGTCTCAATGGGGATGATTACATTGCAAACTCGTGCCAGTTATCTTTCGTGAACTATTTGCAATTCTTTGGTCCAAAGTCTAAATTATTCCTATGCAGAGTTCTTTAAAACTCAAGGATGGGGAAAAAAAAAATTTATAGTGCACGTGTGATCCTTTTGAAGTCCATGTGCGAAATTTGTTAAAATTGCTTGCTTTTTATAAATTTGAGGAATTATACACTAAAGCATGTCAAAATGAGCAAATAAGTTTACCAAGTCTTGGTCTAGGGAATTGCATTTGTTCTTTTGATATAATTAATGTCATGCACTAATAGACGTTTAATTTAGGAAAAGAATAATAATAATAATAATAATAATAATAATAATAATAAAGACTCCATAACGTACTGTGGGTATTCTTATCCCTTTCAGATCATATTAACCTACTTGAGAAACAAGGACTAAACATTTTATAGAAGTTAAACGACTAATTTTTTTTTTCCTAAAGGTTTTGAAAGACAACAAAAAGCATTTACATAATTGCTTTTCATATTATTTAAGCAAAAGCAGTTGTAGAAATCGAACTATAATAACTGAACTACTCTTTAGATTACAAAATATGAAATATGCTTTTATATTACAATATGAAGCGGAAAGTCATCTTCTTCCCAAAATAGTCCCGTAGGAACTAAATGTTGTTTCATGTACTTACGTTCCCTGAATATCCTCTCAATATTCCAGAAGTTAACATTAGTTCATGATATAGTTGTAACTTCATTATAGTTTTTCCTTTTTTGGTATATGTTATTTCACTAGCTAAACATTACGCCTTAAAAATAGTTTCTTTTGGTCAAAAAGAAAATGTGGCATCAAATTTGCTACATTTATTATCATTAATTTCTTTATTGTCTTATAATTATTTAATTTTCGCACCCCTTCAATGCTAGCTTCATATCATGACAAAAACGTATCGAACAAAATGTAAACAACTTGGACAGCCCCATTGATGCCTTTTTTTGGCTCGTTTTATTTATATGTATACATACATACATACATATATATATATATAAATGTTTGTATAAATAAAACGAGTATTCCTATAAATGCGGGTGCTGGAAGTACTATTTTGTAGGTTCACATATTTTTAACATTTCACTTAAACTGTCTTAGTATTTTCAAAAAATCTTGTTGAGCTAAAGTTAATTTAATTTGCATTAGTGGGAATAAATTTAAACTAATTATTATATAGTAGGGTCACTCCTCCACCCTCGTTAAAAGTCAGTTGCCTTGACGTCCTGTTTCTTGGTCGTCCGTTAAAAAGGAAGCATGTAGCCCAACTCGTGGCCATGGCTCACAATTTTCATTTTCAACAAGTTTATAGCTCATATTAAAAGATAGAACAATAGACATCTAATTTTGGATCAACATCGTCAAATTTGATGCCAAAAAATGATGTTGTTTTGAAGTAAGAAGTGGTTATAAATTTTAACTGATCGATTCCATATTTTCACTTATCAACTACATATCTTCACTAACCAGTTATACCACCTTCAACTAACTTGCAAGGGCTGTGCCCCTCTCGTACTCTTTTAGAACTAAGGAGACGTTAGAAAAGTCTACATTAAGTTACAAGATTTTGCTACATCAATTTAATTTGAACTATTTTTTCTTACGGACTATAATTAGGAAACCAAATCTTAGTAACAGTTTTTTGTTTTCACTTGGGGCCAGAACTTTAAATCATCTCAACTTAAACCACCTCAGCTACACTGTACTTGAAATTCAGCAGCAGCGGCAAGTGCCTGGAAACCATCTAATTTAGCTGCATCACCCTGTGCTATGCATATGCACTAAGGATGGGAAACGAGGTCTATCTGCTGTCATTATGGATTATGGAATGGGGCTGTATGCTCCATTGCTCAGAGAGAGAGAGAGAGAGAGAGAGTTTGTGTGTGTGTGTGTAACTGACTTTAATGATTGAGAACGAGGATTTTTTTTGAATGGGTGAATGGTTGAAGTAATTTTTTGTTAGGGAATATGCCATTATTTAACTTCCATGAAAATCCATGGTAGCCTTGTGACCTTGGAAAATAAGACAGGACTTGTAGAATACGTAATATATTTAGAAGACTGTTATACTTTTTTCATAAAAATTTTAGGAGAGCAAAGTCTAATATTTGCGAAAATATAGAACAACGTCTCACATCTTGGTGTGGCTGCTTAAATTTGTCTTTAGTTGCAATGTATCATCGCCTCTAGGAGGTGCATAAGATATAGCAAGGGAAATGAAAGACTAATGTTCGAGAGTAATATTTTAAGGCAATTTACATCACAGGTCAAATTCCAGCTCAAATCTTCTCAATATGGGAACTTTTTCCTTTATTTTACCAACCTTTGGAGAAGCAATGCTATTCCACAATGGCGTGTAGATATGTTATCCTAATTTATCTATACCATATAATTTTGTGCCTATTACTCAAGACAAGTGCAGTTAATCCGGTTTCGCATGTGACTTAATTTCTACTATCAAGTTAATTAATGATTAAATTTGTCCTCACTGATTGGCCCTACTGGTGGCTGGCTGGCTACTATGGACCGGGGCCTCAGAATCTGAATACTTTCCATTTGGAATAATTTTACAAGTGAGATCAAAAGTTAATAGATAAACGGTTTAGATTGAATACACTTTTACCTAGTTAATTCAATCTGCACATTCTATCCTTAAGTTGTCAAAAATAGCACTTGTGAGGCCCCTCTCCCGCTATTCATAGCCAAAAGCTTTCTGAACTCTGCTAATTAGAGTTTTCTAATCTAGTTAGCAATTAACAATTTAATGCACAAGAAATGGTGAAAGCCATTTTGCTCACAAGAACTGCAGACTGAATCAAGACTCAAAAAAATCATCTTACTTCCAGCTAGACAATGAACATAAATGCAGCAGCTATTTGTAATTATATTCTTCATTAAGCTGCTGCTGACAAGTCAAGTGGATGAAAGAAGAAAACGGTGGTCGATAATAAGAGAAGAGCGAGCCTGATTGTCATTCAGATTGCAAAAACACGAGGTCTTTGTCTTACTAAATATTCTAATGCACGTTGCCTGACAGGACAAGAAACAATTTACGTGAGATATGCAACGTAGGGTATCTAATAATGCTGCAAGTTATTATTATTTTTCAGTGTCCAAAGGACAAGAAACAATTTATATGAGATATGCAACGTGGGGTATCAAATAATGCTGCAAGTTATTATTGTTTTGCAGTGTCCAATAATCAAGTTGATCTGGGGTCTCTCTCGATATTTCGTGTTTTTAAATTGAGATTTTATTAAAAAAGTTTTTAACATTATTAATAATAAATTTTGATTTCATCTCTACCATTTTAATTACTAGGTCATTGCCCCAACTTGTAGCGCAATTGATCTCATATCGGCCAGTGTGTTTTAGTCATGAGACTCAACAAGATCATGGAAGGTAGTCCACTTATTTTGATATTTTCTTGTGGATTTTATCTAATCTCAGAATCTGGATATTGATCCATCAACTTCGATTTTTCCATTAGATGCCTCAATGGACACATGAATTTTTCCATTGAATGCCATGGCCATTTCCTTGTTTTTCATACTTGGTGTCCCCGGCACCATCAGTCGTGCTTTCTTGACCCGTAACAAAACAGAAGTTAGACAATAGGACAAGAATCTCAATTAAACAATCCCTTCATGCATGTAGCATCTTGGATGTGTTTAATGATTCTCTTAGATAGTCAACTTCTAGAATTAATTGTTACAAGTTTATTTTCGTAGTCGCCTTTATTTTCTGTCGTTTGCGCGAATTGCAGTCATGTTGTAGCACGTGGTTCTTTACACTACAAAAAATAAACATACGAGGAAAGAAAAATAAAACTATTTTATTATCCTAAACTGTCTGCAAAAAATATTTTGATATTGGTGAAAAAGAAGAGATCCCATTAGTCATTTAATCATGATGAGTAATCGAAGTGTACGTCTATGATAATATGAAAAGACGAGTAACAAAGATGACTAAAAATATAGCTTGGCACCTGCAGCTTCCAGCTCAGAGGAAATGAGGAGTACAGGGCAAGAACACTGAAGAGAAGAAACAATCTTTTTGAGGAAGCCATTTCGTTCACAAACATAAAACTATTAACACTATATGATATGCTCAACCTAAGGAGTATTGCTAAGACTGCTGTGCTCAAGCTCCTAATTATAGGAGTTGCAGACTATACACCGCTTGAAACAAACACACGGAGGGGTTTTGTCCTCATTTTGGTGGTTGATGGCCTCTTTACTAAGAATCCACTGGTATGGATGCGAACTTTTTTTTAGTTAACCATAATTCATATCTTATCTTATTTTTAAGTTACTTTAAAGGAGATCCAACGAGACTAAAAAAAACAAATAAAAACTAAGTTACTATCAGACTAAACAAGTGCATTAAGCACCTATTCAAACTTTGATCTTCTACTTCACTTAACATTTAAAAACTTGGTACTGGCCAACCAATTAAGTTAGACTGCTTGGTATAGATGTGATTGGATTAAATCAAAATGCCATTCTTATTCTTTTGTTAGGCATGAAGCTCTTTGGCCTTTTTTCTTTTCCAGGTTAAAAATTCTCATCTTCGTTGTCAATTCCCTTGTCAAAAAAGTATAAAATGCATAATGTGCATTGTCACGTGATGTACTAGAATTAATAATTTATCACTATGTGGTGATGATGGGTCATACCTTATATTATTGACGAGAATTAATAATTTATCACTATGTGATAATGACAGATCCTGCCTTATATTATTTGATAATATGCGATTGATTCTAATATACAACGTGACATGTCACGTGACACGCCTAATGTACGCAATACTTATTATTCGTTGTCCATCGATGGATGCATGGCCAGTACACGTTCCCTCATGTCAGAATAAAGAAACCAACAATTGCCATAATTGGGTTGGATTTTTCCAAGATTACCTTAGATTATGATCTGATTTCATTTGGTGACAATGCTTCCATTTGCCCCATCTTTGGGTAATGTTCAATTTTCAACATCTCTATCTCGGAACTAATTGCTTGTTAGGGTTAGTATTTAAGTTTCTGTGGCCCCTCTAAAAGTTATCATGGCTTTTAGAATGGGTTTGTAGGGTAAAGTTTAGGTTCTCTCCATTCCTGCTTTCAGTTTGGGTTGAGTAGGTTGGTTCCCCTTTCACTTTTCCCGAATTGTCAAAAAACAATAAAGAAAAGGAATGTTAGAGATTTGTGCTTAAGAGGTCACATCAGCTTACCTCATCTCCACGGAGATGATTATATTACAAACACGTGCAAGTCATCTTTTTGACTTTCTTGCACATCCCTCTTTTTTAGCGCAAGTCAGCTTTAGTCCGAACTCCGTTATTTCTCCTCAATGATTATTTTTTGAAATATTTTTTGAAAAAATGTTATTGTAACAAATTTAAATATTTTTTTTAATATATATATTTATAAAATAAAAAATTAATAAAAAAATGTGTTTAACATCCTTAAAACACAACCAAACAAATGCAACCTAGTGTTCTACGAGACTTAAATTTCTATCGATACTAATTCTTTTTATCTCATTATAATAGTATACATTTGATTAAAAAAAATCAAACTTGAAATTAATCAAATGCAAAGTTCTTTAAAACACGAGGGAACGAAATAATTGATACTGCTTATGTGATCCTTTTGAACTCCATGGGCTAAATCTGTAGAAGTTGCTAGTTTTCTATAATCCTGGAAAATTTAATGCAGTAGAAATGGTGTAGTCATTTTGCTCATTAGAACTGCAGATGGAATGACGATCCAAAAAATAAAATAAAAAATGATCTTACTCCAGCTGGACAGTGAAAATAAACACAGCAACTATTTGTATTTATATGCCTTCATTAAGCTGCTCCTGACAAGTCAAGCGGATGCAACTGAAAGAAGAAAACCATGGTCGAGGATTAGGTATTATAATAATAATGCTGGAATTTATTATTATTTTTCATAATCAAGTTGGTCCGGGTTATCTCTAGATATTCTCGAGTTTTATTTTTTTAAATCAAGATCGTGTTAATTTTCTTTTGATATTATCATTAATAAATTTTGTTTTCATCTGCCCCTTTTTGTTTTAATTAATTACTTGGTCATTGCCCCAACTTCTAGACTGATTAATCTCATATCTCTTAATATGTTCAAGTCATTTGACTCAAAGATCATGAGTTGCAGTCCATTTCCTTTACTTTTTCGTTTGGATTTTACCTAATCTCAGAAGATGCAAGAAGGATATGGAACGAAATGGATTGATATGATCTAGCCAAGCCTTTACCGAGGAGGGCGTGGCAAGTTTTAGTTAGGACAAGTTGATGCACCTTATCTACGAGAGCAAAAATACAAGGGTGAAATTAAGCCAACAAGTCTTTTTTGGAATTAAAAACGTTGTTGTTTTGGTGTAAAAAAGTGATTATGCCACGCTTCAGCAGAGTTATATCATGACTAAGTAAAGTTAAACATTTTAACTGACATATTACGCACACTTCAAATTATCCGAAATGAATCCAACCTTTACAGTGGAAGGAAATGCAAATATGTCCAGTGGTAAAATTGTTAGATATTTGGAGAAAACGTTATCTATAATATCTTTGCAACAGCGTCCTGTATTTATTTAGGGATACTAATGTAAATCTACGTTTTTTGTGACATTTAATTACATAATATATTGTTTTATGTTGATTAAAAAGAAATTTTTTTAAATATTTAAATTATTTTATTTATCAATTACAATTAATAAAAAAGAATGAAGTTTATTAAAGCGCTAACAAAAAAAATCTATTTGGAGTTGTCGATTCTTCTTCGACAATACATATAAAACACTTTCAAAATATTTTCATTTTATATCTTTGTAGGAAATTTTAGAAAACTAACGAAAAATAAACAAAGGAAAAAGGCAAAGTGAGACCTATTAAAAATATTTAAAATTTAACATCCTTTCTCTTAATCTCATACACTTTTCATTTAAGGTGTAACACTTTTTCGTAAACAATATATACTTACAAGATGGAAAATTAATAAATTTGTACAACCAGAATACTCGATCTATAGATTTAGAAAACCAAAAAATAACAATTTTATTTATAGAAAAGTGAAAAAATTTCCGTACCTCATGTCCTTGACTTTTGTTTGTAATCTAAGTAATGATGATTCTTACTTTCAGATGAGAGGCAAGTCTTGAAACATTTTAAACCTAAATTATTAGGTGAAATACACATGCTTCTTTTAATCTAATACTTAGTTACAATGACCATGAGTCACTTATGTTAGATCTACAATGATTAAAATTCCAACCTATTATGCTAATTTGATTGATAGATTTACAACGGGTGATGGATTCTATAATTAGCTTTCATAATTTAATTTTGATTTTATTGCAAATACAAAACTTCATTTTCAACCTTATTGAACTAAGTATATAAATATAGAAGTTTAAAGTGCAAAATATAATGGTTTAAGCAACACAAATTTCTTAGTAAATATAATTATAAAATGTGTATAATTATGTTTGTAAATGAAAAACACACAATTTGACGGTAATGCGAATAGTTTGAATTATGTTATATGATAGTATACAATACGCTAGTATACAATATGGGATATTTATTTCAATGTAGGTTGAGATAATTCAAATCCATTTAAAATACAAAATAATAGGAAAAACACATTGGAAATATGAATAAAAATTATAACTTAATACTACATAAATCATGTAAATATTATATATTTGATCAAAAGTATAGATTTGTGTGTTCCTGGCAGTTGCACCATGCTACAAACCAAAGTGAGAAAACAAATTTTTAATTTTTAATTTGTCAATTTACCTATATATCCAAGAGTAAAGTATAGAATTATTGGACAAAAAATGGGAGGAACAAAAGAAAAATACTACTTCATATAATTTGAAACAAATACTTGAGAAAGAATTATTGGACAGCTGTTCCAGAAAAAGCCAGAAAAGGAGGAGAAAAAAAAGCAACTATTACAAAACAAAAGAAATTCCAAGATATTTTCTTTAACAATTAACTTATAAGAGCTATTCTTAAAATATTTCCAACTATATACTATTCTGTAAAATAAGGAAATTTATTTAACAAATTTTGCATCATTTCCAAGAAATTTTATTTTTTTCTCATTTGATAATTACTTTAAAAACCTATTCTTAAAATGTTCAAGCCACATTCAAATCTGTTGCCTAAGGAAATATACATTGTTTTTAAATTTCCAAAATTCCACCCTAAGATCTTATTCAAAATCAAATTTCTTTTGTTTTGTAATATGTGTGTGTGTGTGTGTGTGTGTGTATAGACACACACATGCACACATTATATGTGGTCAACATTCATCCATAAGGTAATTAAAACCTGAATTCTATTCAGCATTGCTTTGTGAAGTTTTGTGGAAATTGGTGATCTAATCTAATCTCTAACAAGTTATGAGCAATTCTAAATCAAATCACAATTAAGCTATGAATATTCTTTTGTCTGTAAAGAGTTCAGAAGCATTTCATATATCTTATTTGAAGCGGGCTTGGATGCCATTTGGCAAAACTGAAGTCTGAAGTCTGAAATTTGAAATTTAAATACTGAAAATATTAAGTTGCTGAATTGATAAAATCATACCTATTCGATAATTAACTGAATTTATACACTAAATTCAAATATTTTACCTTATTAATATAATTATTTTATCTTGAAAAGTTGAAACAATTTATTGACAATATGCATGACAAAAGAAGATATTATTTGTTGGGATAATTTCACTTACCTCCCTTGAGGTTTGCCATAATTACACTCACCTCTCTTCAGGTTTTGAAAGTTACACTTACACCTCCTGTGTTTATATTTTTCATAACAAAACAAGTCAATTTTATATAACCCAAAAACACCAACCAAACGCCTTAAAATATAGTTAATTGCTTTTTAAAAAAGATAAATAAATCTTAAAAATTAATTAATTAGTCATAAAATGTCAAAAGTACTTATATTCTTACATCAAATTTCAATTTCCATCAAATATTACTTCTTCAAAATTCAGTTATCTGACAAATCTAAATGAATTTACTTTATCTATTAAAATTTTAGAATCAAATATATCAACAAGAAAGAAATGACCAATTTAAAAGCAATTAAGTATATTTTAAGGTGTTTGGTTAGTGTTTTTGGGTTATATTATTACAATGGACTTGTTTTATTATGAAAAATATAAATATAGGGGGTGTAAGTGTAATTTTTAAAACTTGATGGAAGGTGAGTGTAATTATGAGAAACCTCAGGAGAGTTAAGTGAAATTATCCCATTATTTGTTTGTGAGAGATAAATGATGAATGCATTTGTGTGTGAGAATGTGTGTGAGAGAAAGAATGTTTATATGTATAAAAGTGTAAAAGTGTATATATATGAAAGTGTGTGCAAGTATGTGAGAGAGAAAATATGTGGAAGTAAAAAAATAATATACTTATGTGTATATATGTGTGTGTGGTATGTGTCTACAAGCGCACGCATACACACACACACACGTACATAGATATGAAACTGCATGTGTGAGAAAATATGTGAATTTGTGTGAGAAAAACTGTGTATAGAGAAGAGTATGTGCGTGCGCGCGCGCGCGTGTGTTGTATATTTGCGTGTGTAAGAGAGGGAATGAATGTGTGTATGCATTTGTGAGAGAGAGAGATTGTGCGTTTGAGAAGGAGTGCGTGTATGTGATAAAAATAAACCTTATATCATTGCATGTGTGAGGAAAAAATATGGGGGTACTTGCAGTGATGGGTATGTGTTGAGTGTGTGTATGCAAAAAAATGTGTGATAATATGTTTGTATATGTTCGTGCATCAGTGAGTGTGTGAGAGTACACGTGTGAAAGAGAAAGAGAATACTACATGTATCTAAAATTCAGCAAATTAAGTAAAAATTTTTCATTCAAAATTTTGTGTACAAATTAAATAAGTACTTAATGTATTAAGTGATGATTAAAGAAATTTTGTTATCAAATATTCTGAATTTAAAAAGGTTTTAATCCATTAATTTTTAGCATTAAGTGGTGTTATCAAACACCCCCTTAGCTATTGTCTAAAAATTTCCAAGACTATTAGCTAGAGAAATAAAACCTACATTCCTAAGATAAATACTCATATTAGTATTACAAAAATAGCCCTAACAATTATAAGAAAAGGAATTTAATTTTGGTGATATAATATTGGCATTATTTTATTTTGTAAGGGATATTATGGGAAAGAAAATGTAACAACTTGTAAAACTCCCTCTTTTAATATATATAATATTTAGAGTAGAAGCCACCAAAGAAATGTGTTAATAAAAAAAATAAGGGAGTATGAATGCAAGACTATTCCAAGTTGTGATAACAAGGATAGTCATATTTTCCGTGTAGGATTTATCATCTGGGTTTATGTATGAATCTATATTTAAAATTAGTAAAATAGCAACATCACACATTGTGATATTAAGAGTTACAAGCACGTTTAATGTGGCAATCTTTTTAAACTAATGTCATTATTCTTCTCTTCCATATAATTTAGGAATAGCCACCTCTATTTTTTTTAAATAACACATTTTATAATAACAATTAGGATTTCTATGCAGGTATATAACTTTCAAAGTCACAGTGTCTGTGATTTGTGTATGCATTTGTAATTTTCAAAATCGTAGTGTCTGTGATGACTTTAAGATTCTTAAAAATACATCAATGTGAAATATTTATTAGCTATAAGATGTTTCTAGGAAAATTTACCAAAATACAATTTCTAAATATATGCTTTTATTTTTTAAATTTGTGTTGCTATAATTTTGACATGAGGGACCGTGGAAACTCTAATACAGGGATAAAAAATAACTATAAAGAGCTGATACAACAAATCAAAGGAAAAGCAAAAGTTACAATGATTACAAAGTTTCAAAAGTTCTATTAAGTTGTTTGGAGGACCATTACTGAACAAAGGTTGCCTAATTATATCAAGTTTCAGGATGTCAAGTGTAATTTACAGTTCTTGTTTTTCTAAGGGCTCTAACGCAATAGTCAGTTTGAGGTCAGGGACTAAAGCTCCCCCAGCATAGCACAAAGATTAAGTACCGAAGGAAAAGAAATATGTCATAGTGGAAAATTAATAAAGTTATGGGAGGATGCCAACATGCAAGCCATCTCCATCTCTCCACACAGCATACTAGAAACCAAAGTAGTAACTGAGATAGAAGAGGGCTGACAAGCACTTTTCAATAGAGGATTAGGGTCTTGAAAATTTTCTTTCTTATATGCTAGACATAGCAAATAGACGGGATTTTGGCGGGACTTAATTAGCATTGTAAAATATAAGCTAGATTAGACCAAAATATTCCTATGTTAGTCACAAAATTTATATGGGTGGGACTAAAATATGTTAGTACTCATGTTGATACTGTCCAATTATCCAATAGTAACTTTTTTGATAGTACTTATTTTGATACTGCCCAATTACTTAATAGTAATTTTTTTTATAACAAAATAAATAAATTATTAGATATACTTGCAATTTTGAATCATCTAAATAATATTTTACTGTCAAATATTTAAACTTATAATTTTAAATTATTTAAATAATGTATAAACAATGGACTATCATACTCATGTGAGTTCCAAATAAATTTGAAACACATCTTGTTCAAATTAAATTTGGCCATAAGTGCCAATTGGATCTTGGACTCATTGCCACCTCATCATCAATGGTTGTTCCCATGGCCTCGACGGCTGTAAGAGCATTAATATTTCAGGAGCCATCCAGGTTCATGTGCAATTTTAGCTCGACAATTTAATAATTCCATGTGCATAGTCAGAATTCTCGTATTTTGAGTTAATTTTAGACAGCTTAAAAATGCACTACTCCTAGATGAAGATGTGGCTTGACTCTTGGATTTCCTTTTTTTTTTTTTTTGGCAAATTGAAAGGATATCACATTTATGATAAACAGTTACTGCATACAAAAGGTTTAACCAGCTATTTGGCTAGCCAATAAGGGATCTTTACAAAATCTATACCTGTACAAAGGGTGTCAACACATAGCTAACATATAGCTAATACAAATCTGGTTAATACATGTACAAAAAACGTCAAAAGTTCAATTTTCAGCTCTTTCAGCAGTCAAAGATCTTATGAGACAATCCCCACTCCATTACTAGCTTCCAATTTTGATGATTAAGTGGGACTTTCCTCCAAGAACTTGCTACTTCCCCCACTGATTCGCTTATTTGCTGAACTACCTTGCTGGTACACATGTGACTATGTTGGTGTAAGCGTTGGTCGCGAGCTCTCCAGATGTGACAGACAATTGCTGCAAACATTAGTCTTCTCAACTTATCAGTAAAAGAGTTTGTTCTACAATTGATACTCATCCAATTTAGCTCATCTCTCTAGTTGCATTGCCCTCTATATATAAAGCAAAATGCCTGCATTTTTCTCCAAATAGCTGTAGCAAATAGACATTGCAAGAACAGGTTTTCCATTGATTCCTCCATGCGTTAGCAAAATTCACAGGTTATATATGATAGATTAAGTCCCCAAGCTTTCATTCTATCTTTAGTGGTTAACCTGTTCTTACAAACCAACTAGAGGATAAACGAGAATCTGAGAACAAATCCTTTACCCTATACTATAAGGCTCCAGTCAACCTTGTTCTCTGCTACCCTTAATTTCTTCATGGCATATTTGACTGTGAACATTCCTGATTTATTCCCTGTTCAATGGATAGAATCATTCATACCAGCAATTGGTACCAAATGGTTAGGGGTTTGCTGCTGTAGCAGTCTTATTTCTCTTACATTTCCTTCCTTGTGGCCATTTCCAATAGTCATTTGTGCACACGTGAAGACTAAGTCTGTTTTGGTTATTCCAAAGCAGTTGAGTACATTATCACTGAAATGCTGGTAAAATGGTCCAATTGGATGCCACTGATCATACCAGAAATTTGTGAGCTTCCCGATCACTAATATTATGCTTTATCATTGGCTATGCAAGATGTTTGAGCTTGAGTATTTTCCTCCAAGACCATGAATAGTCATTTGAATCTTAACACTCCAAATGGATGAGTATTTTAGATTCACAGTGTGAATCATTTCACCCACAAAGGACTCCTTGTTGCTACATATGTTCCATAGCAATTTGAGAATAAGACATTTATTCCATGGCTCTAAATCATAGAGATCCAATCCTCCTTCTTTGTAAGGCTTGCACACTTCTTTCCAGCCAACTTTGGCTCTATAGTGTTGTCTATATTTTCCTACCTAGATGAAATTTGACAGCATAGAAGCAATCTTTTTTGTTACAGCCTTTGGAAGAATGAATGTACTAGACCAGTATAACTGCTCTCCATGTAGGATTGATTTGACAAGCTGCACTCTACCAGCATAGCTCAGTTTTTTGGCTGCCCATCCTTGTATTTTCCTTCGAATTTTGTCAAAAATTGGCTAACAATCCTTACAAGTCAGCCGTGATTAGATTAAGGGTAAGCTTAAATATTTGAGTGGTAACTCTCCAATTGGCATCTGGATTATATCTTAAAGTTTTTGTGCTTCTACTTAGCTGATCCCTACAAAGAAAATCTAACTCTTAGATACGTTAGGCTTCAACTTAGACAGCTTTGCAAAGTTTGTCAAGGCCTGGTTGATGAGTTGAAAAGATCGACTTGTAGCTCTAGCAATGATAAAGAGGTCATCTGCAAAAGCAAGATGAGTGATCTTCAGTACTTTGCACTTTGCATGGTAGTTAAACTCTTGTTGAGTAATGTGCCATTCAATAATTTTGGAGAACACTTCCACGGCAATAAGGAAGAGATAAGGGGAGATGGGGTCTCCTTGTCGTATTTCTCTGTCACTTTGGAAATAGCCTGCTAGAGTGCCATTCAAATTGATGGAGAAATGGACAGTTTCAATACATAATTTTACCCACTGAATATAGTTAGGAGGGAAGCCTATCAGATTCATAGCATGGAAAAGAAATTCCCACTCCAGTGTGTCAAATGCTTTCATGATATCAATCTTGAGCATTGATTTGGCAGACCCCCCTTTCCTATTGTATCCTTTAGCTAGTTCATGCATTAACAGAACATTGTCTGTTATGCTTCTCCCTTTGATGAAAGCTGACTGATGATGGCCAATTAAGTCAGGGAGGACTTGTTTTAGCCTAGAAGTCTACATAGTTGAATAACATTTATACAAAGTATTGTAGCAAGACATTGGCCTGAAGTCCTTTATTCTTATTGCACTGCTATTTTGTGTACAAAGATACGATTGTGCTGTTTAGGGGATAGTACAATGAACTTGTTACTAAAGCAATACGATGGTTTCCAGTTATTTCACTCCCTGATTTGTTCCAATTCTTCTTGAAAAATTCAGCATTAAAGCCATGAAAAAGTCCGTGGGGCTTTTGCTTTAAGTTTTGAAAAAATGGCACTCTAGTCTAATTCATCTGTACTGAGCTACAACAGGTGCTTTTTGATGATCCTAAGATGCTAGGAATGAACCTCTCCATATTGCTCATCTACTTGGACTTGAAGGATTGGATTTTCTGAAGAGATTTTGAAAAAAAATAACTGCTAATAGTTCTTGATTTCACCCTGATCATGATCTTGACCTCAGCCTCATTGTAAAAAGCACCAATTCTGATCTTGTTGTTGTGAGATTGAATCTGCCTATGGAAGAAGGCGTGTTTTCTATCTCCCATATTCTACCATGCCACCCTAGACTTTGCCTTATCGAAATCTTCTTCAGTTGTGCTTAAATCAGCATACTCCACAAGTAGTCATTTTCTTTACTTATCAGCTCCTCATTGAATGGTTGGTTTTGAAGAAATTTTTGAGCATTGCATAATTGTTCTCTTTTTGTTGTACTCTATGTGAAATGTTGCTGAAAATTTTTCTGTTCAAACCTTTTAGCTCTTCTTTCAGCAGCTTAAGCCTTTTGTAGATGCTTATTACTGGATTTGCTCTTATTTCTGGCCCCCAAGCAGTTTTCATAGCTTCTTGAAATTTTTGATGTTACATCTAGAATTTTTGAAACTTAAATAGCTTTGGACCAAAACTCAGACGTTGCTTTATATCTAGGAGAATAGGCGAATGATCAGAAACTCCAGATTTCATGAACTCAACTTCAATACCAGGATTCTTGTTGAGCTAGTCTTCATTTGCAAAGACTCTATCAATTTTGTTGTAAACTCTATGTTGGGCTTCTCTTTTGTTGTTCCAGCTGAAATAGAATTCTTTTCCTCCCAACTCCTCCAAATCAATGTCCTCAGTGCACTGGTTGAATTCGTCCATTACATTGTGATCAGCTTCTTTACTTTTCAACCTCTCTTGTGCCACTCTTATCTCATTGAAATCTCCTAGTACTATCCAAGGGTTGTTGCCAACCAGTTTGCTGATATTCCATAAGTGTCTCCATAACTCTTTTTTTTCGTCAGCAATATTTTTTGCATAGATTATAGTTACTATGCTTGCCTCCTCAAAATCTTTCAGTTGAATAAAACATGTTATGGCTTGCATATGACTTATCCATAACTGACATTTTGCGTTTTCAAGCTGCTAGCAAAACCAGATTCTACAAGCATGCTCTACTAAACCATTATGAACAAAGTTCCAACCCCTCAAACAATTCTCAAAAATAGAGTCAGCCATAGTAATTATTACTCTATTTTCTACAATACCAAAAATATTAGGCTTGAATTGCCTTGCCTTGCCTTGCCATTTTCTTTATTTCTAGTTGCTTAAGAGGGTAATTAAGCCCTCTTATATTCCAAGTAAGGATCTTCATATTTAACTGGAGAATTGTTTAAGTACCTTTTTCCTGGTTTTTCTACTTTCTTGTGCTCACTCAATAGAACATCAGCTTCTATAAGGCTGCTAAAAGCATTTGATGTTTGAAGCACCTCTTCTTCCTGCCTGCCTATTGCAAGTTTTCCTAGACTTTGTTTTTCACTACAACCTTCCATCTGTTTTGCTTTGCTACTGCTTTTTGCATTCTTGCACTTTTCATTTCGCACATTTCCTACATTCATGTTGTATTCTGGATCATTGATCTCTAATAGGTTGTCCTTTGTATTGTCCATTACTGCATTTAGTTCCTCCTGCACTGCATTATGATCAGTTGCTATTCCTTGACTCATTTTCATCTCCTGCATTACATTACGATCAGTAGTTGCTATTTGAGCCTTTGCCTATTCAGTTTGCCCTTTTAGTACCCAATTTTGCATGACTCTAGGCTGATTTGGGCAATGTGCTTTGTTATGACCAAATTTTCTACATTCTGGACAGCTTAGTGGTAACCACTCGTATTCAACTTCTTGCTTCTCTAATTTACCAGACTCATTTAAGAAGCTTATCACAGTTGGCCTATCATCTCTAACTCTCAACTCAACACACATTCTGGCATAGGATATTCGGGATTGAGTAGCTGTTTGTTAATCTGTAAACAGAGGTTTACCTATGTAGTTGGCCAATTTGCTCAATCCTGAAGTTGTATGATAGTGTAATTACAAGTGAGGGAACCGTATCCATATGGGAACAGCATACATATCTTCTTTTCTCAACCTAGTTTTAGGGGTCCATGGTTTCTAGTAAAGCATTTTACTTGCTAGAGGCCATAGAGCTTGGTCTAGGATTTCTAGCTTATCCTCCTCATTCTAAAAACTGAATAAATAAATCCTATTTTTCAGATACATAACTTCTATTGCTCCACATTTCTGCCATTTCTTTTCAACAAATCCCTTGATAACTTAGTGCGGGGGGGGGGAAGATCCTAGTGTGTATCCCACTAGTGTATTTTTTCATTTTCTAGCCCCATTGCTACATCATCCTGAGTCATTTGAATTTGACCTTTCATTCGCTTCTCAGGCTCTATGTATCTTAGTTCCATCCCTCCATAGGGTTCAGGTTTTACACCTGCAATTTGAGCCCAAGTCTTATCTGGGTTTACATTCAGATTGCAATTCGACCGTCCCAGTAGGGAAATTGAGCATCACGTCCTTCATCCAGCTGAACAATGAGCTTGTCACCATAGTGGACTCGAACACAGCTTTCCTGTTCCTGTATCGAAGTGATGCCAGAGGCTGAAGCTTCCATGTTAGGGGAATTTCAACAGATAACCTTTGGAAAATGATGATCGTCTTGGAAATGCAAGAGTCAGCCACAAAGTGGCCAACTCTTTCGAGAAGAGAACTTCTCTATTGCACCTCACCTAAGTTCCCATTGGACACTTAACTTCAGGAAGATAGGGGCTAGAAGCAAGAAATCAAGTAAAAAAAAGGTGGTATCTAAAGTGAAAAAAGAGATTGAAAGGATGGATTTGGCTATTCCATTAGAGCTGAAGAAGAGCAGTAATGGCAGAATTTGGCAAGAAAAAAGTTGCTAAAGTGCGCTAAGAGAATTTTGAAAAGATGCTAAAGCGAGCCTCTATTTCAGTAAAACGTTATTGTCATGAGTGGATCAACTCTTGGATTTCCTTAATACTAGTTAATTTGGCTTCCTTTACTATCTGGGGAAAAAAAAAAAAGAGGTTAAGTCTTAATTATTAGGTAGCCCTATAAATATAAAATTAGTTAAGTTTTAATTATTAGGCGACCGTATAAATATAAAATTATCTCATATTGTCATAACATTATAGTCCGTGAACCTATAAAATATAATTTCATTTGGTTGCGTATGGCTATCAATTTATGCCCCTTCACCATTGAGTTAAGGACAATTTAAGGCAGATATATGTACCCCAAAAGCATTCTTAATTAACGCTTAAAATGGATAAGTTACATGATTTGTAATCAGCCTTATCATATATGCATAACGAGAAAAAAAAAGTTGGGTACATTTAATGAAAACTATGCATATATGTCAAATGATGAAAATGGATACTTGCAAATGGATTCTGAAGTTTGAATTGGCATAGGCTTCGGCTGAGCCATGATCATTCTTTAGGATACTGTGGTCCTGAATCCAATTTTATCCTCCAGAATACTGGCAAATCTAGACAAGTCCACATAGATGCGAACCTAGATTGTATCAAAATTTCTGGGTAAAAAAAAAAATGATAATTTCAATTTATTGCGTATATTAGACGGGTTCTATTCGTCTAGTTGCACGTGAGTTGACCAGGTTTTGCAAGCTATTTTTGTTTACTTCAATAGCCATCCATAATCCACTAAATAGTTTTTACAATTTTCAAAATTGAAATCTGTGCCGCCAAAGTGAACTTGCTAGAGATTTCCCTAGAAAAAATAATCATCCTCGCACAAAGTCACGAACATTTTCTAATAAATTGCGAAGGAAATAAATAGCGACAAAGCTTATTTATGAAGTACTTTAGGCATTTTAGACAATGAACAAACAGTTATCGTTTAGAGTTTTTTGGCTGTCAAATTTTCTTTCTAAGGTTATTTCATTTTTTTGGATTGGAAAAGAGCAAACGTCCTTCGCTTTTCTTCAATCAAAATTGCAAATTAGATTTGCATTGCTTGTATATAGGAAGATATGCAAAAAAATAAATTTCGTTTTAGAAAATAAGTACACAACAATAATCCATCCGTATCGATTTAACAAATTCATCGGCTTTACACAGCCATCTTTGTATCTGTGAAGCATTCCACGATAATATGTATAAAACTAGTTTGCACCTCTATAGCATCGATAATTAGCTATTTATCTTAATAATAAACTAATAAAATACTCAACCAATTAAGTCAATTTAACTAAATTTATTTTCACTCAATATAGGAGTTTGCTCTTCTTTTACTAAATATTGATCTCCAAATTGGGAGAAGACTTTATGTAGTTGGGAGTTCTGAAACTATTTGATCTCTTGGCAAACATTCAAGTGAGCTACGTTACAAATAGGGACTTCAACAATCTCTTCAAACATTTCCTTGTTAATTAACTATCACCACGTGGAGGCCTGGTGGCCTCCATATTTACGTTAGAAGATAGATACCAGTAATTATGTTTTTGGCGATATGGTATAAAAACGTTAAATTTTCTTTAAATTAGGCGTAGCGTACGTAGGACAAAAACGCTAGTATGCAATGCATCCAACGTAATAGCATAACAATGCAATCCGCAAGTAAATATGGGTAGCTCAGGTCAATAAATGTATTTCTGGAAAGTATGTGTATGTAAGAGTTATTGTTTCAGGCCCTATTAACAAAATCCTTCTGTGTTGCATGTTTGGAAGTTATTGTCGAGATTTTATCAGTCACAACTAAGAAAACGAATGAGATGCAGTCGTATATAGGGTTCATGTAAAATTTTCTATGTAATATGGCAACGACTAAAGAGCTAATTATTCTATATTGTTTTAAATGAAGTGCTATTTCTTGGGGTCAATAAGTTCGTAATGCAAATGAAAATTTTATATAATCAACAGGAATAATTTATTGATCAAGCATGACAACATTAGTAGAGCACTCGAACAAATGCTCATTCATGCCTTATTTGTTATGCATACAACGCTCAGACCACATCTTTTACATAGAGATAACCAAGTACTTAAAGACGATCAAATTTTATGCAAATAATACATGACCTCCGATTTTGAGTCACCAATTTATCACCCTTATTGATTTCACTTAGTTTATGTGACTAATTTTATTGTTGCATGGGGTAATAAACGATGATGAGAAATCGGTGATGTATATATTGCTTTAATTCTTAACGTCTGCAAATTCAGCATCAGCAGTTTCGTGAGCAGTAGAACAGCATCTGTTGCATCCTCGTCTAAAAAAGCATCTGCGGCAGCAACCATATCTGCAGAGTAATATTGGACATACTGCATCACCACCACCAGTGTTGCCATACTTGGCGTCCACGACACCATCGGTCATGCTTTCTTGACCTGCAACATAACACAACTTAGACGATTGAACAAGAATCTCAATTAAACAATCCCTTCAGGTATGTAGCATCTTAGATGTCTTTAATAATTATCTTAAATAGTCAAATCCTAGAATTGATTGTTACAAGTTTATTTTCTTTGTCACCTTTGGCTTCATTTGTTTGGTTTTGTTTTTCGAAAACATATTTTTTAAAAGTTTCAAACACGTTTTTTAATTAACTTTTTTATCTTAAGAACACATTTATCAAGAAGAATATTTAAATTTTCTATAGTAATATTTTTTGTGACCGGAGGGAAGCGCAATTAAATTATAGCACGTGTTTCTTTATCCTCCCATAAACAGACATATGAGGAAGAAAAAATCAAACTGTTTTATCGTAAACTGGTTGCAAAAATTTTGATATTAGTGGAAAAAGAAAAAAAAGAAGAGGTCCTACTAGCCATTTAATCATGATGAGTAATCAAAGTGTACTTCTATGAAAATATTGAAAGACTTTGCAAGTCTTCTTATTTTCATAAAAAAAAAAATGATAATGACTAAGGAAGGAAGGTGATAGAGTAAAGATCGAATTTTCATACTAAGAGGAATAACAAGAACGACTATGTATGAGTCGTATTTAATGTTGGACTTAAAATAACCAATGATAAAAATGACTGCCCTTCTGAAAAATTTAGTTTAGATTCTCAGTGCCAAATTTTTCAATACATCCTAGTGCCATTTATTAGGCATTGCTACCTAGCATTCACAATATAATAATTATTTGATTTATTTCAAGTGTGAATATAAAGTAGCAATTCTAGTGAATAGCACTTGAGTGATGTTAGAAAAATTGAACCAAGAAAAATTAGTTGAAATGCACGTACGCTTCCCACTAGAGATTGATTCGACTTAGGAAACGCATCAATATACACCAAAAAAAAAAAAAAAAAAAAAAAAGAAACGCTAAAAGAATAGCTAGGCACCTGCAGCTTCCACCTCAGAGGAAATGAAGAGCACAAGAACACTGAAGAGAAGGAATAAACTTTTTGAGGACGCCATTTTGTCCACAATCTTACTCAAAACTCTCGACACTGTATGACAAGTTCAATCGAAAGAAGATTACTCTGATAAGAGCAGTAGGCTAAAGCACCTATTTATAGGCGATGGAGGGCCTTCTTGAGGGATACTACTACACAGACTGTTGGCCGTTAGAAAAATAAACATACACGGATTTTTGTCCTCATTTTAGTAGTTGATCGGGTTCTGTACTAACAGCCCACTCGTACAGATGCGATTGAATAAGATTAAATGAAAAATGCCATTTATTCTTGCGTCATGCATGACACTCTTCCTCCCTACTTCATCTCCGGGCTGGAGTGAGTATTGCGTGCACCACGCGCGCCACGTGGCGTGCCACGTGGTGCACTAGAACCAATCACACATCGCCAAATAATTCGAGATATGGCTCACTATTGACACATGACGATAAATTATTGGTTCTAATACACCACGTGGCAATGCACGTGGTGTATTGTATACTTTTCCTCCGGGCTGGGGCTGAAAATTCTCGTCTTAGTTGTCAATTCCCTTGTCCATTTATGGAAACATTGTCGTTCAGGTCCCCTCACACGAGAACAAAGAAACCAACAATTGGCGTAGTTGCATTGATTTTTCCAAGATTCCCTTAAATTGTGATCCGATTTCATATGGTGATAATCCGTCCATTCCCCCCTTCTTTGGATTATATTCAATTTTCAACATCTCCATGCCCTATATTTCAATTATTCCTATTCAAAAATAAATAAAGAATAATGAATGCCATAAATTTGTTCTTAAGATGGTCAAACAGAGCTTAAGTTATCTCAATAGAGATGATGACCTTGCAAACTCGTGCCAGTTATCTTTCAGGACCTATTTACGATTCTTTGATCCAAACTCCAAATTATTACCGTGCAAAGTTCTTTAAAACTCAAAAATAGAACAAAAAACTGCTAGTGCATATGTGATCCTTTTGAAGCCCATGTGCGAAATTCGGTAAAATTGCTAGTTTTTCATAAGCAAAAGCAGTTGTACAAATCGAACCATAAAAACTGAACTCTTTAGCTTATAAAATATGAAATATACTTGTGTATTACAATAGTAAGCGGAAAGTCACCTGGGAACTAAATGTGGTTTCATGCACTTTGGTTCCCTGAATATTCTCTCAATATTCCAGAAATTAACATTAGTTCATGATATAGTTGTAACTTCATTACAGTTTTTCCTTTTTTGGTATATATTATTTCAACGGCTAAACATTACGCCTAAAAAATAGATTCTCTTTTGGTGAAAAAGAAAATGTGGCATCAAATTTGCTACATTTATTATCATTAATTTCTTTATTGTCTTATAATTATTTAATTTCCGCTCCCCTTCAAACTACCTTTAGATCATGACTAAAACGTAAACAACTTGGACAGCCTACTTGATGCCTTTTTTTGCAAAGGCCAAAAATCGAAGTGCATGGTCTTTCTTTTGGACGTCAGATAAATTGATTTAAATGCCTTGACCTACGTGGACTCGGTCAACAGTCTCACTTTAGAACTTGTAGTTTAAAATAAAGTAATATAAATATTATTATATAATGTTACATCATTTTCTTATGTTAAAATATACCATTTTACTTACTTAGCGCTCTTTTAAATCACAAGATTCTCAATAGGCCATGGAAATCTCTCTTTAAGTAGTATTCTTATACATGTGTGTGCTGGAATTCTGTAGGCTTCATATATTTCTAACATTTCACTTAACCTATATTAGTATTTTCCAAAAAAAATCTTGTGGACATAAAGTTATTTTGATTTGCATTAGTGGGAATAAATTCTTAAACTAATTATTTTATAACATGTACTTGAAGTAGTAACCGGGTCACTCCTCCACCCTCGTTAAAGCTCAATTGCCTTGGTCTCCTGTTTCTCGGTCATCCGTTAAAAAGGAAGCGTGTAACTCGTACTCTTCCAGATCTAAGTAGAAATTAGAAAAATCTACAATAAGTTACCAGATTTTGATACGGCAATTTAATTTGAACTATTTTTCTTACGGACTATAATTACGAAACCAAATCTTAGCAACAGTTTTGTGTTTTCACTTTGGCTTAGAACTTTAAATCATCTCAAAATTAAACCATCTCAGCTACACAATTTGCTTGAAATTCAGCAGCACCAGCAACGGCATGGAAACCATCTAATTTAGCTGCATCTCCTTGTGCTATGCATATGCACTGAGGATGGGAAACAAGGTCTATCTGCTGTCATTATGAATCATGGAATGGGACTGTATGTCCATTGAGAGAGAGAGAGAGAGAGTCTCTAAGGGACCTTTACTAATTGAGAACAAGGAATTTTTTTTTTTTAAGAATGGGTGATTGGTTGAAGTAATTTTTTGTGGGGTGAATGGGTGACAATTTCAGACAGCTTTAAAATGCTCTACTCCTAGATGAAGATGGGGCTTGACTCCTGGATTTCCTTAATACTAGTTAATTTTGTTGTCATTACTTTCTGAAAAAAAAAAAAAGAGGTTAAGTCTTAATTATTAGGTAGACCTATAAATATAAAATTAGTTAAGTCTTAATTATTAGGTTGCCTTATAAATATAAAAGTATCTCATGTTGTTGTAACATTATAGTCTGTGAACTTATAAAATATAATTTCATTTGGTTGCGTGTGGCTATTAATTTATGCCCCTTTACCATTCGGTTAAGGGTGTTGATATTGCTAGAACAATAATTTTAATGCCAGAGTAATTTTTAATAAAATGACAATACAACCCTTTCTAAATCAATTCCATCATCTCCAATATCTTTCCCCTTTTCTTTCTATCTGACATCCAAGGCTTCTCTTCAACCACATTGGTACTTGCTACTTGACACCTCATGCTTCCTCTCCGCCCTCCGTGTTCCCTTCCCCCCCCCCCCCCCCCCCTTCTCTCTCTCTCTTTCTCTCACCAACCATTCCATTATTTTCTCACTCCAACTCAGGTCCCTAGCACAGCCACTCCAAACCCTTCTGTGCTCTTCTACCATTGCTAGGTTACATATCTCTACATCTCTAAGCCTCGTGCTCCCTCTCTTCTTCTCTGATACGAGTCTGGTAGGAGTAGCGAAACGAGTTTTTTATATGCTAACAGTTACGGTTGTCTCTTGGTCTTTAATGGTGGTTGTGGTTGTCTAGTGTATTATTGAATTTTAGTCAATTTCGATCAACTAAGATTGGGAATGATGTCTTGGAATTTATACTGTTTTACCTGTCGCTATTACAAGCCAATGGAGGACTGGGATATGATGAACATTGAGAGAGATAAAAGTCATTGGAAGGCTGGGTGATGGTGAACGGTGAAAGAGTCGAGCAAAGAGAACGGTGGCTGCAGGGGCTGATTAGGGAAGGAAGGGCAATCTGGCCATTTTATTTAAAATTGCTTTGGCAATAAAATAATTGCCCTGACGAGACGAGACGATAACATCAGTCTTCAGTTAAGGACAATTTAAGGCAGATACATGCACCCCAAAAGCATTCTTAATTAACGTTAAAATGGATAAGTTACATGACTTGTAATCAGCCTTATCATATATACATAACGAGAAGGAGAAAAAAAAAAGTTGGGTATATTTAATGGAAACTATGCATATATGTCAAATGATGAAAATGGATACTTGCAAGTGGATTGCTGAAGTTTGAATTGGCGTAGGTTGGGCTAAGCATGATCATTCTTCAGGATACTATGGTCCTGAATCCGATTTTATCGTACAGAAAAATGGCAAATCTAGACAAGTCAGATAGATGCGAGCGAACCCAGATTTTATCAGTTATTCTGGGTAAAAAAAAATGATAATTTCAATTTATGGTGTATATTAGACGGGTTCTATTTGTCTAGTTGCACATGAGTTGACCAGTTTTGCAAGCTATTTTTGTTTACTTCAATAGCCATCCATAATCCACTAAATAGTTTTTACAATTTTCAAAATTGAAATCTGTGTCACGAAAGTGAACTTGCTAGAGATTTCCTTAGAAAAAACCATCATGCTCGCACAACGTCACGAACAGTGTCTAATAAATTGCTAAGGATATAAATAGCGACAAAGTTTATTTATGAAGTACTTTAAGCATTTTAGACAATGAACAAACAGTTATTTTTTAGAGTTTTTTTGCTGTCAAATTTTCTTTCCAAGGTTTTTTCATTTTTTCGATTGAAAAAGAGCAAACGTCCTTTGCTTTTCTTCAATCAAATAGCAAATTAGATTTGCATTGCTTGTATATAGGAAGATGTGCCAAAAAAAAAAAAAGATATGCAAAAAATACTTTGCTCCCTATCAATTTAACAAATTCATCGGCTTTGCACAGCCATCTTTGTATCTGCGAAGCATTCCACGATAATATGCATAAAACTAGTTTGTACCTCTATTAGCATCGATAATTAGTTATTTATCTTAATAATAAAATAATAAAAACACTCAACCAATTAAGTCAATTTAACTAAATTTAGTTTCACTCAGTATAGGAGTTTACTCTTCTTTTACTAAATATTAATCTCAAAATTTGGAGAAGACTTTATGTAGTTGGGAGTTCTGAAACGATTTGATCTATTGGCAAACATTCAAGTGAGTTACGTTACAACGAGGGACTCAAACAAGCTCTTCAATCATTTCCTTGTTAATCACGTGTAGGAAAAATTCTTAAATGAGCTTGGTCCAGGCTCCACCTGTAAATCTCATAGTATAAAAAAAAATCACATAAGTATCCTTGTATCATTTACTTATACAAGTATGTATCACTTTACTTACATACCGTTCTTTTAAGCCACGAGATCTACAGGTAGACCATAAATCTGATTCATCTAAAAATGTCCTTCACATGGAGGGCTGCTGGCTTGGTAGTCTCCATATTTGCGTTAGAAGACAGATGCATGTTTTAACACCGGTAATCATCTTTTTGGCGATATGGCATGAAAACGTTAAATTTTCTTTAAATTAGGTTTAGCGTAAGTAGGAACAAAACCGCTAGTATGCAATGCATCCAACATAATAGCATAACAATGCAATCTGCAAGTAAATATGGGTAGCTGCAGGTAAATAAATGTACTTCTTGAAAGTATGCGTCTGTAACAGTTATTGTTTCACGCATTATTAACACAGTCCTTCTGCATTGCTCGTCTGGAAGTTAGTGTAGAGATTTTATCAGTCACAACTAAGAAAACGAATGAGATGCAGTCGTAAATAGGGTTTATGTAAGAATTTTCTATCTAAATAGCGACAACTAAAGAGCTAATTATTTCAATATTCTTTTAAATGAAGTGATATTTCTTGGGGTCAATAAGTTCGTAATGCAAATGAAAAATATATATAATCAACAGGAATAATTTATTGATCAAGCACGGCAACATTAGTAAAGCATTCGAACGAATGCTGATTCATGCCTTATTTGTTATGCATACAACACTCAGACCACATCTTTTACATAGAGATAACCAAGGTACTTACAGACGATCAGATTTTATGCAAATGATACATGACTACTGATTTGAGTCACCAATTTATCACCCTTATTGATTTCACTTAGGATGTGTGATTAATTTTTGGGGTAATAAACCATGATGAGAAATCGGTGACATATATGTATTGCTTCAATTCTTAACGTCGTCAGCAAATTCAGCATCAGGAGCTTCATGAGGACTAGAACAGCACCTGTTGCATCCCCGACGAAAAAGGCATCTGCGGCAGTATCCAAATACGCAGACTAGGATTAGACATACTGAATCATCACCACCAGTGTTGCCATACTTGGTGTCCACGACACCATCGGTCATGCTTTCTTGACCTGTAACACCACACAACTTAGACGATTGGACAAGAATCTTATTTAAACAATCCCTTCAGGTATGTAGCATCTTTGATGTCCTTAATAATTCTCTTAAATAGTGTCAAATCTTACAATTGATTGTTACAAGTTTATTTCTTTATCACCTTTAGTTTCTGTCGTTTGAGGGAGGCGCAGTTAAATTATAGCACGTGTTTCTTTATACTCCATAAACCGGAAGTGGGGGCGTCACAAGTCCCATTTGGGATAAGTTGACACCTCTGATTTAATAGACAAAAATTGACGGTTGATATTAAGTCAACGTGACTAAATTTTAAAGCAAAAAATGACATCGTTTTGGGTGGAAAGTAATTACATTTTTTCACAGATCGGTTACATTTTTTTATTAACGAATTACAAATCCTCACTAATCAATTACACAAGTCTCTAACTAGTCCCAACTGGACGCCAGTTAAATTACGAGGCTCGGCGCCCCACAAACAAACATACGAGGAAGAAAAATCAAATTGTTTTATCGTAAACTATCTACAAAAATTTTGATGTTAGAGTAAAAAAAGTCCTACTAGTCATTTAATCATGATGAATAATCAATGTGTACTTCTATGAAAATATGAAAAGACTTTGCAAATCTTCTTATTTACATAAAAAAAAATTGATAATGACTACGGGAGGAAAGTGAATAGAGCAAAGATGGAATTTTCATTGTAGACGAATAACAGGAACGGCTATGTATGAGTTATATTTAACTTTGGACTTAAAATAGCCAATGAAATAAAAATGACAGCCTTAAGAAAAATTCAGTTTAGATCCTCAGTGTCAGCTTTTCAATGCCACCCTAATGCCATTTATTAGATATTGGTACTTTGCATTCACACTATGATAATTATTTAATTTATTTTAAGTGTGATAAGTGTAAATGTAAAGTAGTAATTCCTAGTGAATGGTACTGCGGTGGCATTGAGAAAATTGAAGAAATGCACCTACACTCCCCACTAGAGATTCATTCGACTTAGGAGACACATCAATATAAAAAAAAAAAAAAGGCTAAAAGAATAGCTAGGCACCTGCAGCTTCCACCTCAGAGGAAATGAGGAGCACAAGAACACTGAAGAGAAGGAATAAACTTTTTGAGGATGCCATTTTGTTCACAAGCTTACTCAAAACTCTTGACACTGTATGACAAGTCTAAAGATTACTGATAATAGCACCGGGCTGAAGCACCTATTTATAAGCGTTGAGGGATACTACTACACAGACCGTTGAACGTTAGAAAAATACACATGCACGGGTTTTTGTCCTCATTTTAGTAGTTGATTGGATTTTGTACTAATATCCCACTTGTGCAGATGTGATTGGATAAGATTAAATGAAAAATGCCATTTCTTCTTGCGTTATGCATGACACTCTTCCTCCCTTCTTCTTCGCCGGGCTGAAAATTCTCGTCTAAGTTGTCAATTCCCTTGTCCATTTATGGATCTATCGTCGTGCAGGTCCCCTCACACTAGAATAAGAAACTAACAATTGCCCTAGTTGCATTTGATTTTTCAGAGATTCCCTTAAATTGTGATCTGATTTCATGCGGTGACAATGCGTCCATTTCTCCCTTCTTTGGATGATATTCAATTTTCAACATCTCCATGTTCTACATTTCAATTATTCCAATTCAAAAATAAATAAAGAATAATGAATGCCATAAATTTGTTCTTAAGATGGTCAAAGAGAGCTTAAGTTGTCTCAATGGAGATGATTTCCTTGCAAACTCGTGCCAGTTATCTTTGATGACCTATTTACAATTCTTTGATCCAAACTCCAAATTATTCCTATGCAAAGTTCTTTAAAACTCAAGGATAGAACAAAAAATTGATACTGCATATGTGATTCTTTGAAGGCCATGTACGAAATGTGTTAAAATTGCTTGCTTTTGATAAATTTGAGGATATTCCAGAAGTTAACATCAGTTCATGATATAGTTGTAACTTCATTATAGTTTTTCCTTTTTTGTTATATGTTATTTCATCAGCTAAACATTACGCCTTAAAGATGGATTCTTTTGGTCAAAAAGAAGATGTGGCATCAAATTTGCTACATTTATTATCATTAATTTCTTTATTGTCTTACAATTATTTAATTTTCGCAGCACTTCAATACTAGCTTCATATCATGAAAAAAATGTATCGAACAAAATGTAAACAACTTGGAAAGCCCAATTGATGCCTTTTTTGTTTTGCTCGTTTTATCTATATCTATATAAAAGCATGTAGGACCTTAAGTGATTTAACAATTAATGTATTTCCTAAAATACCCTTATTTTTTAAGTTGTAGTAATATTACAAAAAAGGATATTAATGGAACTACAAAAAGGATTAATTAAATCCCTAATCAAATTCAACCTCTTTAAAAGTCTTTCAAACCTTTTATAAGTACAAATTTAAATTAGATCCTACAAAAATATATACTTATCTGTTAGTATAAAAATTTATATTTTCTTCTTTAATACTTTTAATTAATTTGTATATAAGTTTAAATTTCAAAATCTACAACAAAATTAAACCTTAAAAAGTAATTTAGCAAAAAGGATTAATTAAATCATAATCAAACTGAACCTCTTTAAAAGTATTTCAAACCTTTTATAAGTACAAATTTAAATTAAATCCTACAAAAATTATATACTTATCTGTTAGTATAAAAATTTATATTTTCTTCTTTAATACTTTTAATTAATTTGTATATAAATTTAAATTTCAAAATCTACAACAAAATTAACAAACTCAACCTCTTTAAAAGTCTTTCAAACCTTTTATAAGTACAAATTTAAATTAGATCCTACAAAAATATATAATTATCTGTTAGTATAAAAATTTATATTTTCTTCTTTAATACTTTTAATTAATTTGTATATAAGTTTAAATTTCAAAATCTACAACAAAATTAAAACCAAAAAAGTAATTTAGCAAAAAGGATTAATTAAATCATAATCAAACTGAACCTCTTTAAAAGTATTTCAAACCTTTTATAAGTACAAATTTAAATTAAATCCTAAAAAAATTTATACTTATCTGTTAGTATAAAAATTTATATTTTCTCCTTTAATAATGTTAATTAATTTGTATATAAATTTAAATTTCAAAATCTACAACAAAATTAAAACCAAAAAAGTAATTTAGCAAAAAGGATTAATTAAATCATAATCAAACTCAACCTCTTTAAAATTCTTTCAAACCTTTTATAGTACAAATTTAAATTAGATCCTACAAAAATATATAATTATCTGTTAGTATTAAAATTTATATTTTATTCTTTAATACTTTTAATGAATTTGTATATAAATTTAAATTTCAAAATCTACAACAAAATTAAAGCAAAAAAAGTCATGTAGCAAAAATAAATAAATAACCAAAACATAGAAAGAGAAATCAATATTTAAATATTTATAATTTTATATTTTTAAATAAGTTTATATTCTTAAATTTAATTTTAATTGCAAATATTTATTTAATTCTAAGTGTTATTGGTTTTTTAGTATTTAATGTATTTTTCAAAAAGGCTTTATTTTTTAGTCTAATCACATTAAGAAGGACATTTATGAAAATACAAACACTTAGATTAATAAGGTTCTAATGAAACTCAACATTCCTTCAATAATTTTTTGAGTCTTTCACAGTAAGTTTAATTTAGTTTTAAATTAATAAAAAAATGCACAAAATATATAGAAAAGAAATAAAAGTCCTCCTCACAAATGAAAATTAGAAAGGAATTTAATGCAAAATTGGAAAACTACCTATTTTGCATCAATTTAAAAATCATTATTGTAATAAAAAACTTTGCATTGCCTAAAAGAATATTATATTTAGTAATAATATACTATGGCTGATTCAAAATTTTTAAAAGTTATAGGAGTAGGAGCCAACCAGGCATGCAATAGGTTAGAACGTGGAAACTTTTCTTCTTTTTTTTTGTGAAATTATTTTTATGTTTATCGTAGTTATTATTTACATGTAAATGACTAAACTGACACATCTTAGGCTTTAAATTCACACAAAAAATCCCAATTTTTGCTTCATAAATTAAAAAGAATACGAATTACACATTGCGAGTACAAAATTAGATAGAGAAAACCACACATTATTAAATCAAAATTAATAAAAAAATTACAAGAAAGGAACATTTAAATATTTCCTATCTAACCTTTTCTTTTTAATTTAATGGATAATTTTTTGATTAGGCAGGTACCATTTGTTTAATTTATTTTTCATATTAAAATAAAAATAATATCTAAATTTTTAATTTTTATTAAAAAATTATTCTTAGACATTATATAGTAAATTCAATTCAATTATCAGCTTGAACTACTTAGCTACATATTATTAAAAATGAATATTGTGTTACCTTACTTTAAAATGCCACAAAAGTATATAGCATAGTAGGAGGGAAAATG
Organism: Mitragyna speciosa; assembly: GCA_024721245.1. NCBI lineage: Eukaryota > Viridiplantae > Streptophyta > Magnoliopsida > Gentianales > Rubiaceae > Mitragyna > Mitragyna speciosa. The sequence continues at coordinate 49,385 of JAMWEH010001888.1, forward strand.
AAAAGCATTATGTTTAATTCACTACACCAACTTGAAAATCATAATACAAAATTAGTTAATCGAAATTCTGAACTTTTGAATATCATTAAATTAAAATTTAAAAGATGTAGTAGTTAGTAAATTAAATTTGAAATCATAAAATTAAAAATAAAATCACTCTATCATGCATTAAGCAACATGAGTTTATAAAAAAAAGATTTATTTTCAAAGAAATATAAAATGCCAATCTCATTTTTCTAGATCCTAACTTAAACTGAAAATATAAAAAATTACACTATTGTACCTTGAATTCATTTAACACTATTATTTTGTTGCCTTTTTTACTATGATTTCATTTATAGAATTAAAAAATAACAACTTTAACATATTAAATTCAAAAAGAAAATTAACTATTATTACACTATCTTACAAAAATAGTAAAATACCATATACCATGGACTGAAGAGACAAGAAAGGTTTTTTAAAATTAATTTTGATTGAAGAAACTTGGACAATACCTAAGTTGAATACAAAAGACGCGCCCAAAATGGTTAGATTTAGAATTTAGGTGAATTATTTGAATACAATATTTACTATTTGAGAAATTTCCTTATTTTTCTATTTTGTAATCACATTGTTGCATTAACATAAAAAATAATCTTAGAAACCTAAACACAAAGTGCCCTAAAAAATTACTTTAAAAACTAAAAGTATTGTGAAAAATTAACTAAGCCAAGGTTTCAAAGACTTAGGACTAAATTCTAAGAATCTACTTCCATTATAAAGAGTCACCAAGAATTGAAATTTAAAAAATGTAAACCTCATTCTTGTGAAAAAGTCACAATACATAATAAGGTTGCATGACATCTTTAATCATTAAAACTTCTTTATATAAAAATATATGATTCTTTTCTTTAATATAACCTGAGAATTTGAATGTGCTATTTTGAATCAAATCAACGTTCTTAACAACTCAATCGTGATAGTTGAACAAATATTTATCACTTTTTAATGTGAAATTTAATTAGTGTTCAAACTCTTATTAATATTAAAATACTTATATTTTGATAATATACAAAGTAATTAATTCATTACAAAATGATTTGACCAAAATATATATATATATATAAGTTTAGCTAACGAATGCGTTAGGGTGCTGGTTAAGTAAGCTCTAAAGCGTTACTTATTCAAAAAGTAAAGTTAATTTAAAAAAAGTTTCTAAATATAAGAGTGCCATAAATATGAGTTTATGCATTACAAAATTTTTGCAGTTTTAAAATTTCATATAACACAAAATCAAGCCATATCTTATCTTTTGAACTCTTAACTCTTATAGTAGGGAGAGGAAAAAGGAAAAACCAAACTGATAGAAAATGGAGGTGAGAAGTTCAATGCCTTCAAATGCATAATTTTTACTACTAGATATAAAATATAAGATTTTGCAAGTCCTTTGAGGCTATAGTTATTAACAAATTTCAAAATTCATTATTCTCATAATATATGATATTTTAATTGATACTGAAAATTTATACATATATTACATAATTTTTTGAGTCTGATGAGTAATATTAATTGATTTTATTGAGTGATTAGTTAGGTCAATGTCCATGAAAAGGCTAAATATTCAATAATATTAATTCATAAAATTAGAATTCCATAAAATCTATATATCAATTGCTTAAGATCATTACAGCGAGACAAATTTAAGGAACATATAGTTAAGAGGACTTTATAAATATATTAGGAAGTGTATCATTCAGAGATATCATACCACATAAATTTTATTATTTATGACATACATATCTAAGCTTCTATCATTAAAAATATATATATGAAAGAAAGAATTGGACTATTATCTTTTTAATATATATGTAAAATGTACAAAACAAATCATATTAATTTTCAAGTGCATGGCATACATTAGAGAGTTTTAGTATATAATTATGTTTATTTTGGGTAAAGAAAATAAAACATAATATATATATTTTAGAATGTTTAGGTTTACAATTTTTTTTATGGGTAAAGTATAGAGGAAGAAGAAGAATATTACCAATTATGTGTAAACAAGATAAAAATTATGATAAAAATAGAAATAAAATAGTAAAAAAATGCCTAACTAAATAAGATAAGTCATCACAAGATTGCAAATGATATGTTCAACAAATAATTGTACAATTTTATTGCATAATCAATCAAAATAGATGATATAACTTAATTTTGCACAATAGTAGCATTATCTTTGTATGCAAGAAGTGCTACCTTTGAAATAATTCAATATTTGAAAGTTAGAATCACTAGCCTTATATGTGTCTTTGTAAATTGTATTTATTTGATATGCTCAAGGGACAAAATTATCATAATTCTTATATACATCTTAGATTCGTTAAAAATAGAAATCATAATAGACAAATTTAAAATTACTAAAAGTATAAAAAAAATTTCAAATAAGTCATTTGGAAATATTAATTGTGGTACAATTATATTAAAGTCTCATTTGATATTTTATAGATATAATAGAGACATGCAAATTTATTAGTCAACTTATCAAAAGTTTAGGGATTTCAAGCATAATTACATCTTTTTATAAAATAACATGTTACCTTTTATATGATAGCAATTTAAATTTTTTTAAAATTTTCATAATTTCTTTCACAAGGATATTTTAAAGAAACTAACATTATGCCAAATGCTATTAGAGATATTCATATGTTCTATTCAAATTCTTTTAGAAAAGAAAATAATATGTGAAGTTAAGAAAAGATAAATGTGAAACTGTTAAAGTAAAGTTAGTAGTATTGTAATACTTGAAATGTAGGTTTTTAATAATAAGTGGTTATCCTTTATTTGGTTTCTAAGGACATAATTAACTTGAATCTCACATAGTTTTTAGACATAGCTTTGAAAAATACAAAAATCAAAATTACTATTTTTTTGGCCTTTTATGATATCATATATTAAACAGTTATTAAACGTGCGAAGCACGTGCCCCATTTCTAGTATATATATATATATATATATATATATATATATATATTGATAATTATTTAATTTTCGCAGCACTTCAATACTAGCTTCATATCATGACAAAAACGTATCGAACAAAATGTAAACAACTTGGATAGCCCAATTGATGCCTTTTTTGTTTTGCTCGTTATATATATGTGTGTCTATATATATATATATATATATATATATATATATTTATATTTATTTATTTATTTATTTATATAAATGTATATGTGTGTGTGTGTGTGTGTGTGTAAATGTATATATAAATAAAACGAGTATTCCTATACATGCGGGTGCTGGAAGTACTCTTTTGCGAAAGCAAAGTGTAATATTTGTGAAAGTGTAAAACAACTTCTAACATCTTGGTGTGGCTGCTTATATTTGTCTTTAGTCGCAGTGTCTCATCGCCGCTGGGAGGTACATAAGATATAGTAAAAAGGGACTGAAAGATTTTAATGTTCGAGACTGATATTTAAAGGCAATTTACATCGCAGATCCAGATTTTAATCACATCCCAAATCTTCTCAATATGGGAGCTTTTTCCTTTATTTTACCCCCCTTTGGAGAAGCAATGCTGTTCCACAATGGCGTGTAGATATCTCATACTAATCGTCTATACATATAATTATGTGTCTGTTACTCAAGACAAGTGCAGTTAATCCGGTTCTGCTTGTGACTTAATTTCTACTATCAAGTTAATTAATGATCAAATTTGTCCTCACTGATTGGTCCTGCTGGTGCTTGGCTGGCTGGCTACTATTCATCGACTTGGGACCTCACAATTTGAATACTTTCCATTTGGAATAATTTCACGGTTGAAATAAAAAGTTATCAGATATACGATTTAGACCGAATACATTTTCAACTTGTAGATTCAATCCACACAGTCTATTGTCGAATTGCCAGAAGTAGCACTTGTGAGGCCCCTCCCACTATTCATAGCAAAAAGGTTTCTGAGCTCTGCTAATTAGAGTTTTCTAATCTAGTTGGCAGTTAACAACTTAATCACAAGAAATGGTGAAAGCCATTTTGCTCACAAAAACTGCAGACTGAATCAAGGCTCAAAAAAAATCATCTTACTTCCAGCTAGACAGTGAAAGTAAATGCAGCAGCTATTTATATTTATATTCTCCATTAAGCTGCTGCTGACAAGTCAAGTGGATGAAAGAAGAAAACGATGGTCGATGATGAGAGAAGAGCAAGCCTGGTTGTCATTCAGATTGCAAAAACACAAGGTCTTTGTCTTACTAAATATTCTACTGCATATTGCCTGACAAGACAAGAAACAATTTATGTGAGATATGCAAAGTGCAAGTTATTATTATTTTTCAGTGTCCAATAATCAAGTTGATCTAGGGTCTCTCTGGATATTTTCCCGTTTTTTAAATTGAGAGTTTATTAAAAATTTTTTTGACATCATTAATAACAAATTTTGTTTTCATCTGGCCCATTTTGTTTAATTGCTAGGTCATTGCCCCAGCTGTTAGCCCAATTGATCTCACATCGGTGAGTGTGTTTTAGTCATTAAACTCAAAAAGAACATGTACGTTAGTCTACTTAGTTTAATATTTTCGTGTGGATTTTATCTAATCTTGATCCATCAACTTCTAGTTTTCCATTAAATGCCTCAATGGACACATGAATTTGAATTAGCATAAAGTTAGACATAAAGGTTAAGTTTACAAGAAGGTTTGGAACGAAATGGGTGGTTGTAATCTAGCCAAGCCTTCGCAATAACAGAAGTAAATATTTCCAGTGCTAAAAAATTGTTAGACATTTGCAGAATCCTAAGCTAGAATGTCTTTACACCACCAACTAAGGATAATTAGAGCAAAATCCTTCCAAAAAAAATTTGTTACTAAAATATAAGGTGCATAAATGCATGACCATTCCAGGCTGTCATAATTTGTATAGTCAAAGTTATTATTTTTCGTATATGATATACTTGTGTACCACATACCACATTTCTGATAATCTTTATATATATACGTACGTATTCATACTTTAAAGTATATTCATTTGTATCGTTTATTCGTATAGCTATAAGATGCTTCCAGTAAAATTAACCAAAATACAATTTCAAAATATATGCTTATAATTTCAAAATTTTTGTTATGATAATTCTGATATGAAAGGCCAAGGAAAGTACATTATAGGGATAAAGCAGTAAACATATCTTTAAACAGCTGATAGCAGAAAAAAAATAAAAAAGGAAAGTTACAATAATTTCAGAAATTTAAAAGTTTTACCAAGTTGTTTGGAGGACCACTGTTGACCAAAGGTTGCCTAATCATATCAAATTTCAGGATATCAAGTGTAATTTGCACTTCTTGCTTTTCTAAGGCCTCTGACTCAATAGTCAAGTTGAGCTTGGGGACCACCGGTCTTGGTTGGGTACAAGAGTTGAATACCGGGGGAAAAGACTAACAGATGAAGTATGGGATGACACCAACATGCATGCGATCTAGGGCTGCAAATGAATCGAATCGAACCAAACTTTAAAACTGTCGAGCTTGATTCAAAAATTTGAGCTCAGATTTGGATTCGAGTTTGAGATCGATACGAGCTTAAATTTTTAAGCTCAAGTTCGATTCGAAAGCTTGAATTTTTTAATTTTTTTAAATTTTTTGTATTAATTTATTAATAAAATATATATTTTATATAAAATATAAACTATTTTATATAAAATATTTGTACAATTCAAATTTTATTTGATAACACAATCGAATCTTGTTTTTTGGTCGAACTCGATTCGAGTTCGTAAAAACTCGAATCCGAATCGAAGCCTTAACAAATCAAGCCTAAACTATTCGTTAATGGTTCGATTCATTTACAGCCCTAATGCGATCTTTATTCCATCCCGGAGAAATACTTAGGTGGACCTGTAAGCCCGTGGATCCAACGGCTGCGATTAAGCCAGGCTCCTGAACCCTTGTGATTTAATTGCTGCCAATGGGTTCATAGGTGGGGCCCGTGGACTCAGTTCACCTAAGTATTTTTCTTCCACCAGATACTAGAAACCAAAGTAGTAATTATGATAGAAGGCGATCGAAAGTTACTTTTTAATAGTCCCTAAACTTTTGTGGCTTAATTGCAGATGTTGAGTCCACGAGTAGGGCCCGTGGACCTAATTGTGATCTAGCCAAGCCTTCACAATAATAGAAGTAAATATTTCCAATGCTAAAAAATTGTAGATATTTGGAGAATCTAAGCTAGAATGTCTTTACACCACCATCCACTGTTAAGGATAATTAGAGCAAAATCCATCCCAAAAAAAAAAAAAGAAGTGTTACTAAAATATAAGGTGCATAAATGCATGCCTATTCCAAGCTGTCATAATTTGGATAAGGGATAATTTCTGAAACCTCCCCGTGGTTTCTGACAATTTTAACTTAGCACCCCTCTAATTTAAAAAATTATACTTACCTTCCCTGGTCAGTTGAAACAACTATAATAACCCTGCCAAAAGAAAAAAAAAAAGAAAGAAAAGAAGTTCATTATTATTGAATTTTCTCTTTCTAGCAAACCAACCTCACATTTCTCTCTTGTCTGCTAACCCTCCTCGCTCCTCCTCCCTCAGCCGCCCAACCCTTCCTCTTTCGCCTGCCTTCTAATCCATTTTCCCTACCGTCAAATCCCACTCAACATCTATCCCCCAATACTAGTTGCCAAAATCTCTTCCGCTCTCAAAAATTCCTCCTTAATATCAAACTTTTGTATTATATAAACTGTTCTAGGGAAGTAGTTTAATGTATATAGATATTTTCTTCCTTTCGAAATGTTTGTGACATTTTGAAGGAAACAAGTCTGATGTTGATTATTTTGTTGGAAGTAGTAGAAAAAGGGTCTTATGTTGGGATGTGACCATATAGTTGAGTTTGGAATTGGAGGATGGGATTTAATATTTGAGGGAGAGGGGGCCAAGATTAATTGGATATAGGACTTGAGTGGTGCATGCTAATTAGATTGGAGGGGGCGGGGCATGGGTTGGCAGGGACGAAAAGAACAGAAAGAGGATCGTGAAGGTGTGAGGGACATCGGCTGAGTAGCCGAACGGAGAAGAAGAAAGAAAGTGAGTTAACAACTGGAAATAGAAGATGAAGGAGGGGTGTGGTTTCTTTTTCTGTGAATTGATTGTCATAAATGGAATTATGTTGTTTACTAAAAAAGTGTGATGTTGTTTGCTGAAAATTTGAAGGATGCTTTTGCTTTGATAAGCTTTTTCAAACTGTTGCAAGTGTTCCCATATTGGGTCAACACTAAAGATCAAGGGATATGAATTGTAGTGGTGGTTAAAGAGATTGCTTAAGCATTGGTATTGTTAATTGGGTTGTGGATTGGTAGTCGTATAGAGATTTCTAACAAATAGGTGAATTTGCTAGAAGAGATTTGAGTGGTGATGCAACTATATTTCTATTCAAGTTTTGCTTCTTCTTTCTATATTTTCGTTGGTGCTTGGAGGTGTTATTGGCTACATGTGATGTTGGTGGTGGTGTTGATAACGAATTAACAGCAATTGAGTTTTAGAGATGGAGTTTCTATGGTGGGTGGATAGTGGTTTTATTAGTATTAGAAGGGAAAAAAATTAATAAGATTTTGTTTTTTATTTGATATAAAAGGGTAGTATTGAATTTCCATTAAAATTTTGTGTAGGTATCAAGGTTTTGTTACCTAAATGGTGAATATAGGGGAGGTAAATGTAATTTTTCAAAATAGAGGGGATCTAGGTGATATTGTCAAAAACCTCAAGAGAAGTTTTTGAAATTATCCTCTGGATAAAGATATTATTTTTCATATGTGATATACTTGTGTACCACATTTCTAATAACCTTTATATAAGTATGTATCCATACTTAAAAATATATCAATTTGAATCGTTTATTCGTATAGCTATAAGATGCTCAAAGGAAAATTAACCGAAATACAATTTCAAAATATATGCTTATAATTTCAAAACTATTGTTATGATAATTCTATTATGAGAGGCCAAAGAAAGTATAATATAGGGATAAAGCAGTAAATATATCTTTAAACAGCTGATAGCAGAAAATAAATAAAAAGGGTAAGTTACAATAATTTCAGAAATTTAAAAAGTTTTACCAAGTTGTTTGGAGGACCACTGTTGACCAAAGTTTGCCTAATAATATCAAATTTCAGGATATCAAGTGTAATTCCACTTCTTGCTTTTGTAAGGGCTCTTCTGACTCAGTAGTCAAGTTGATCTCGGGGACCAAACTTGTCCTGCTTGAGTACAAGAGTTGAATACCGGAGTAAAAGAATAACTGATAAAGTATGGGACGGCACCAACATGCATGCGATCTCTATTCCACCACATACTAGAAACCAAAGTTGTAATTACGATAGCAGGTGATTAAAAGTTACTTTTCAATAGTGGATTAGGGTCTTGAAATTTTCTTCATTTTCTTAAATTTTTTTATCCTCTCAACTGTTTTTCTTATTCTACTTTTCGATTTGTTAAACTAAAATCAAGAACAACTGATTTTCAACTTTTCTAAAGTTAATTTTTACAAAAATCAATGTTTTATCGAGGGCACAGGATTGGTTAAATCATTTGCAAGTAGGGGTGTGTAAATTCAGTAAATACCGAATTACTGACCGAATTCGAATTGAATTCGGTAAATCGAATTCGGTAATTTGGTAATTCGGTCAGTAATTCGGAAAATCTGAAAAAAAATGAAATCGAATTCGGTCGGTATTCGAAAATAAAATTATAATTCGGTAATACCGAATTTACCGAATTCAATTCGGTAATTCGAATTCGGCAATTCGGTATATATATACCGAATTCGAATTACCGAATTTAGCATTAATTGGGCTAGTAATTTGATAGTGGGCTCGGTTATTTGATCATTGGGTTGGGCCATTATTTCCTTAAGCCTATTATTTTCTCCTTGAGCCAGTTATTTTTTAATTTTAAATTTCTTATTTTTTTAATTTTTAATTTTTAAATTTTTAAAAATTTTTATTTTTATTTTTTTTATTTTTTGAATTCGGTTTCCGAATTAATATACTGATTTACCGAATTGAATTCGAAATCGAATTCGGTTCGGTATTATGTGAATTCGAAATCGAATTCGGTCGGTAAATTTGAAAAAAAAAATACCGAATTGACCGATTTCAAGTTACCGAATTACCGAATTATCGACCGATTCTCACCCCTATTTGCAAGGCAACAATAAAATTTATAGTAAGAGGAAAATCCGTCAATTTTAAAAATTATGAGGGTTCAAGTCCCCTTCTTTTGTCGTATCTTGTCGCATCGGTGGAGGACTGAACCAAGAATTCACTTCCTTCATCACCTCCTATACCTCGGTACTTTAATAATTTCATGTGAGGCTTGACTCCGTGGATTCTCCTTCATACTAGCTAATCTTGTTGCCTTTACTTTCTAAAGAAAAAAAAAAAAACGGGTAAATATCAATTATTGGCCTGTAAATATAAAATTATCTCATGTTGGCATAACCTTATAGTTTGTGAACCAATAAAATTATAATTTCATTTGGTTGAGATATTTTCAATTTATGCCTCTTTCCTATTTAGTTAAGACAATTTATGGAAGAAATATGCACCACAAAAGCATTCTTAATTAATGCTTAAAATGGATAAGCTAGACGACTTGTAATCAGCCTTATCATATATACATATTATAAAAAAGATTATATTTAATGAAAACTATGCATATATGCCAAATGATGAAAATGCATACTTGCAAGTGGAGTGCTGAATTTTGGATTGGCATAGCTTGAGCCGAGCCATGATCATTCTTAAGGATATTGTGGTCCTGTATCCGATTTTATCCTTCAGAAACAATGACAAATCTTGACAAGTCCAGACAGAAAATCTGAAACAAATTCTAATTGGATATTTTCTTGCTTTCGCACTTGCTTTCTGCTAATGATTCAGAACTTTAAACAGAAGACATACTACACTCCCATTCAATGCCGGCCCAATTCTCCTTTTATATGCCTTGGTACTTTCGGCAAACTACATATAGCTGTTCTTAAAGATGAGTGTTGTTTTAGGGCTATAATTTAGGAAGTTGGCAAAAGTAGTTTCCAAAGTTTTAACGTTATCCCTATTGGACATTAGAAGAAAATAGGCGATTAACGAATAACCAACTGTGGCTAATGGTCAAAATTAAGTTGCCATTAGCCAAAAGTTTTGATTTGGCAAATTTGGTCTCCAAGTTTTGGAGTTTAGATTAGTATGCCCCCTGATTATAAATAGTTATAGTTAGAGTTTAAGATGAATTAAGTTGTGAATTGGATCAATTATATATCTGATGCACATTAAGACCCGTAATAGAAAAGCTAATTAAATGTTCTTTTTCTATTCATTTTTGTGCTACTATTTTTCTGACATATTTTTTTTCCCACTACATACTTGGAATCAATTCTTTTACTTGCTTGATCTCATTCTTTTTTGCTATAAATTTTGAATTTGTTATTTTGCATTATAAACAATCAGTTTATCAGGAGTTCTAGCATATATTTCACTTATTATGGTAACTAAATGCTCAATTAATATAACCGGTCCGACCGGTTGAACTGTGACCTAAGCACAATTAGAGATATTTAACTTTTTATCAAATGATGTATTATATATATAACCGGTCCGACTAGTTGAACTGTGACCTAAGCACTTCACTGGTTCAATTAATGATCTGGGTTTCAAAATATTGCTTGGGACTTCAACAATCTCTTCAAACATTTCCTTGTTAAATAACTGCTACGTGAAGGCCTGCCTGCTTGGAGGCCTCCATTTTAGTTTTATAGAAGATAGATACGAGTTTTAACACTGGAAATCATCTTTTTGGTGATTTCGTATAAAAAGGTGGAATTTTTTTAATTTAGGGTAAAAAAATGCTAATATGAAGTGCATCTAACATAATTGTAGAACAATGCAACCTGCAGTAAATCTGAGTAGCTGAAAGTCAATACATGTGACAAACTAGTTTGTAACTCTATTAGCATCGATAATTAGTTATTGATCTTAATAATAAACTAATAAAAATACTCAACCAATTAAGCCAATTTAACTAAATTTAGTTTCACTGGAGTTTACTCTTCTTTTGCTAAATATTGATCTCAAAATTCGGAGAAGACTTTATGTACTTGGGAGTTCTAAAACGATTTGATCTCTTGGCAAACATTCAAGTGAGCTACGTTACAACTAGGGACTTCAACAGTCTCTTCAAACATTTCCATGTTAAATTAACTACCACGTGAAGGGAAAATTCTTAAATGAACTTAGTCCACGGTGTCACTTATAAATCTCATAGTTTAAAAGAAATGCGCATAAGTATCTTTATATCACTGTTTTACTTTAGCATATATCACTTTGCTTATATGATGTTTTTTTAAATCGTGAGGTCTGCAAGTGGGGCCGTCAACTTAGTCTATCTAAAAATCTCTCCCACTTGGAGGCCTGTTGGCTTGCTGGCCTCCATATTTGCGTTAGAAGATAGATGCATGTTTTAATACCGGTAATCATCTTTATGGCCATTTGGTATAAAAACGTTAAATTTTCTTTAAATTAGGTTTAGCGTAAGTAGGAACAAAAACGCTAGTATGCAATGCATTCAATAAATAAGCTTAACAATGCAATCTGCAAGTAAATATGGGTAGCTGCAAGTCAATAAGTCTACTTCTTGAAAGTATGTGTATGTAAGAGTTATTGTTTCACACATTATTACCACAGTCTCGTCTGGAAGTTATTGACGAGATTTTATCACTTACAACTAAAAAAACGAATAAGATGCAGTCGTCAATACGATTCATGTAAAATTTTCTATTTAATATAGCAGCAACCAAAAAGCTAATTAATTCAATATTTTTTTAAATGAAGTGCTACTTCTTTAAGTTCGTAATGCAAATGAAAAATTTATATAATCAGTAGGAATAATTTATTGATCAAGCATGGCAACATTAGTAGAGCACTCGAACAAATGCTCATTCATGCCTTATTTCTTATGCATACAACGCTCAGACCACATCTTTTACATAGAGAAACCAAGGTACTTAAAGACGATCAAATTTTATGCAAATGATACATGACCACCGATTTTGAGTCACCAGTTTATCACCCTTATTGATTTCACTTAGTTTATGTGATTAATTTTATATTTGCATGGGGTAATAAACGATGATGAGAAATCGGTAACATATATATTGCTTTAATTCTTAACGTCGTCTGCAAATTCAGCTTCAGGAGCTTCATGAGCAGTAGAACAGCACCTGTTGCATCCTCGACTATAACGGCATCTAAGGCAGCAACCATATCTGCAGCGTATTATTGGACATACTAAATCACCACCGCCAGTGTTCCCATACTTGGCGTCCACGACACCATCGGTCATGCTTTCTCGACCTGCAACATAACACAACTTAGACGATTAGACAAGAATCTCAATTAAACAATCCCTTCAAGTATGTAGCATCTTTGATGTCTTCATTAGTATCTTAAATGGTCAAATCCCAGAGTTGATTATAAGACGTGTTCCTTTATACTACCATAAACAGACATACGAGGAAGAAAAAATCAAAGTGTTATATCGTAAAATGTCTGCAAAAATTTTGATATTAGTGAAAATTGTTAGGGTGTTAAATTGTCATATGAATTGTACCTAATTTTCCCTTATTTTGGTCAGGAATTGTGTTTAATATTTCCATTTATTCACTTTTTATTATTTGGGCTTAATGTAGGAAATTGTAGAGAAAATACTCTAAATTCGCCAAATTCCAGAAGATTATGTCTGATAGAGCGTGACCACGGGCTACTGGTACTGCTGTGGAGCATTCTGGACATGAATTAGAAGAAATTTGCAATTGGAGGGTCCCACTTTCTTTTATGTGGTGAATCTGAATTGGGAAGAAATTAAGAAGGAATTAGAGTTGATTAGAAAAGAGGAATCTTCTCAAAAAGAAAAGATTTTACAAGGAAGTAGAGTTGGAGAAGTAAACAAAGAGCAAAAAGGAAAGAAGGAAGAAAAAAAAAGAAGAGAAACGTGCAGGAAACAAAACAAAAGGCATAGGGGAACGCTATTTCTGCAAGAGGACATATGCAGCTTTGTAGAGAAAAATTAGAGAGTCTTCTTTTAGTTTTAGTTTTTAGTTTTTCTCTCTTCTCTCTCTAGAACAAATTCTTGTTATTTTTCTTTTGGTATTTGAAGACTCTTCTATCTAGTTGAAGGATAATCGAAACTCTTGGTTCATCTATTACTGTGAGATCTAATTGTTTTTATTATTTTCTGCGTTTTTGGGTATTTATTTATTCTCTGTTTAATTCCAAGGTGATTGTGTTCATTCTTGTGTGATTATTTTTGCGCAGTTAAATAATTGGCCACTATTTAATTGTCAAATAATCTAAAGCCATCTAAAACGTCAAATCCGTAATTGTTTGATAGTTTTAGTATTTGTGGCGAGTGATTAATTCAATTGTAATAGAAACTTTTGGATTATATCACGGGAATAAATAATCTAATTTGAACAAAGCCTCGTAGGTATTTGCTGGTTAGAATTGGTAGCTTTTCTAGATTCAAAGCTGTTGAATAATTGAATCCTAAGGTCGTACCTAGGGTTATTATTTGATTAGGGAAGTAATTAACGGTCGTACCTTGATTACCGACACAGTAAGGAAGAGCAGGTTGTTAGAGCTTCTCAACAACCATAACCAATTTATTCATGAACGTAGAAATTTATTATTGCATCGAGGATCAGTTAAATTGAACCAGAGTGGAAATTATTCCTTTGACTAGAGCTTAGGTTTTATTTTACTTCGTTTGACTTAATTTTGTGTTTTTCCTTTGAGTTTCTTAGGTTTAAATTTCTTTAATTTAATTATTCTCCAAACCCCCCATTATTGTGATTTGAAATAAATAAATCGACCAGTCCCTGTGGATACGACCCTACTCACTACTATACTTGAGTATATTTTTCTTAGAGTAGGAAATTTTATTTTGCTGGTTTGACACCCAACAAAAATAGAGGACCTACTAGTCATTTAATCATGATGAGTAATCAAAGTGTACTTCTACGAAAATATGAAAGACTTTGCAAGTCTTCTTATTTTCATAAAAAAATTTGATAATGACTAAGGGAGGAAGGTGAATAGAGCAAAGATCGACTTTTCATAGTAAGAGGAATAACAAGAACGACAATGTATGAGTTGTATTTAATGTTGGACTTAAAATAACTAATGAAAAAAATGACTAGCCTTTAGAAAACTTCAATTTAGATCCTTAGTGCCAGTTTTCTCAATACTACCCTAGTGCCATTTAGCAAGTATTGTTATCTTGCATTTACACAATAATAATTATTTGAAATATGATAAGAGTGAATGTAAGGTGTCAATCCTTAGTGAATAGCACTAGGGTGACATTAAAAAAACTGAACCGAGAAAAATTAGTCGAAATGCACGTACACTTTTCACTAGAGATTCATTCGACTTAGGAAACACATCAATATACACAAAAAAAAAAAAAAAAGCTAAAAGAATAGCTGGGCACCTGCAGCTTCCACCTCAGAGGAAATGAGGAGCACAAGAACACTGAAGAGAAGGAATAAACCTTTTGAGGATGCCGTTTTGTTCACTAGCTTACTCAAAACTCTTGACACTGTATGACAAGTCCAAAGATTACTGATAATAGCACTGGCTAAAGCACCTATTTATAAGTGGCTTGAGGGCCTTGTTGAGGGATACTATTACACAGACTGTTGAACGTTAGAAAAATACACATGCACGGGTTTTTGTCCTCATTTTGGTAGTTGATTGGGTTCTGTACTAATACCCCACTTGTACAGATGTGATTGGATAAGATTAAATGAAAAAATGCCATATATTCTTGCGTCATGCATGACACTCTTCCTCCCTTCTTCTTCTCCTGGCTGAAAATTCTAGTCTTAGTTGTCAATTCCCCTGTCCATTTACGGATACATGGTCGTTCAGGTCCCCTCACACTAGAATAAAGAAACCAACAATTGCCGTAGTTGCATTTGATTTTTCCAAGTTGCCTTAAATTGTGATCTGATTTCATATGGTGATAATGCGTCCATTTCCCCCGTCTTTGGATTATATTCAATTTTCAACATCTCCATGTAATACATTTCAATTATTCTAATCCTAGAATGAAAAAAGAATAATGAATGCCATAATTTATGCTTAAGATGGTCACACAGAGCTTAACTTATCTCAATGGGGATGATTACATTGCAAACTCGTGCCAGTTATCTTTCGTGACCTATTTGCAATTCTTTGATCGAAACTCTGAATTATTCCTATGCAGAGTTCTTTAAAACTCAAGCATGGAAAAAAAATTGATAGTGCACATGTGATCCTTTTGAAGTCCATGTGCGAAATTTGTTAAAATTGCTTGCTTTTCATAAATTTGAGGAATTGCAAGCTAAAGTATGTCAAAATGAGCAAATAAACAAGTTTACCAAGTCTTGGTCTCGGGAATTGCTTCTGTTCTTTTCAAATAATTAATGTCATGCACTAATAGCAGTTTAATTTAGGAAAATAATAATAATAATAATAATAATAATAATAATAATAAAGGCTCCATAACGTACTATGGGTATTCTTATCTCTTTCAGATGATATTAACCTACTTGAGAAACGAGTACTGAACATTTTATAGAAGTTAAACGACTATTTTTTTTTATTTTTTTCCCTAAAGGTTTTGAAAGGCAACAAAATCATATACATATTTGCTTTTCAAATTATTTAAGCAAAAGTAGTTGTAGAAATCGAACTATAATAACTGAACAACTCTTTAGATTATAAAATATGAAATATGCTTGTATATTACAATATGAAGCGGAAAGTCATCTTCTTTCCTAAATAGTCCCGCAGGAACTAAATGTTGTTTCATGTACTTACGTTTCCTGAATATCCTGTCAATATTCCAGAAGTTAACATTAGTTCATGATATAGTTGTAACTTCATTATAGTTTTTCCTTTTTTGGTATATTTTCTTTCACCAGCTAAACATTACGCCTTAAAAATAGATTCTTTTGGTCAAAAAGAAAATGTGGCATCAAATTTGCTACATTTATTATAATTAATTTCTTTATTGTCTTATAATTATTTAATTTTCGCACCCCTTCAATACTAACTTCATCACACGACAAAAACGAATCGAACAAAATGTAAACAATTTGGATAGCCCAATTGATGCCTTTTTTATTTTGTTCGTTTTATATATATATAAAACGAGTATTCCTGTACATGCGGGTGCTGGAAGTACTATTTTGTAGGCTTCATATATTTTTAACATTTCACTTAAACTGTCTTAGTATTTTCAAAAAATCTTGTTGAGCTAAAGTTAATTTAATTCGCATTAGTGGGAATAAATTCTTAAACTAATTATTATATAACATGTACATGGAGTAGTAATCGAGTCACGGGAAATATTTAGGTAGATCGGGTCCACGGAATAATGTCGTGGATCCCTTGATCCAAAAGTTGCCAACTCATTCATACGGTGGACCATGTAATACGTGTCCACAAAACTATTTCGTAGACCGGCCGAGTCACTCCTCCACCCTCGTTAAAAGTCTATTGCCTTGACCTCCTGTTTCTCGGTCATCCGTTAAAAAGGAAGCATGTAGCCCAACTCGGTGGCCATGGGCTCATAATTTTTATTTTCAACAAGTTCACAGCTCAGATTAAAAGGAAAAACAATAGACACTTGGGGTTGGACCAACATAGTCAAATTTGAAGTCAAAAAATCACGTCGTTTTGAAATGAGAAATACTTACAAATTTTAATTAACTGATTATATATTTTCACTTATCAATTACATCACCTTCAACCAACTTGCAAGACCCGTGCCTCTCTCATACTTTTTTAGATCTAAGACGACATTAGAAAAGTCTACACTAAGTTACAAGATTCTGCTACATCAAATTTTTTTTTTTTTTTGAAATGCACATCAATTTATTTTAAACAATTTTTCTTTTGGACTATAATTAGGAAACCAAATCTTAGTAACAGTTTTTTGTCTTCACTTGGGGTCAGAACTTTAAATCATCTCAACTTAAACCATCTCAGCTACACTTTGCTTGAAATTCAGCAGCACCGGCAAGTGCCTGGAAACCATCTAATTTAGCTACATCACCCAGTGTTGATGGACCCAAATTAAATAGATGAAGAAAACTCACAGGAATTAAAAAAGAAAACACTAGGAAAAATTGAGAGACAAATTTTCTTATTGGAAACGAAAGAGCGGCGCAAAAAGTTTGACGAAAAGGGCGCAAAAAAAAAGCTATATCTATCGGACGAAAAACTAAAACTAAATACAAAGCCTATATGACTTTCATCAACACCGATAAAACCAAAACCAGCTACAACTACTATTACTAATAATATGGGTAATAATCCTATGCAACTACCCAAAAAAACTTAACATGTAACCTATTTAAACAACTAATAAAACTAAGACACGTGTGACTAATTGAATCACAATTTGGTTTAACTTCCCACATAGCCTCCCTTAAACCAAGCTCCTCAAACGTGAATATGCCCAATATCTTCTTTAGCCTCAAGAATGTGTCTGTCATTAGAACCTTTGTGAAAATATCCACCACTTGCTTCTCAGTTTTGCAATAATTAATCTCAATTTCTTTATCACGGACCAAGTCACATAGGAAGTGATATTTGATGTCAATCTGCTTACTACGCCTATGAAGAAATGGATTTTTGAACAACTCAATCGTTGACTTAATATCACAATAAATCTTCGTAGGACCATTTTGCTTGTGTTGTAGAACACCAAGCATTCTAATCAACCACAATGCCTGAGTAGCACTGTAACACTACAAAAAACGGAGGCTATGGAGGCATTTTTTAACCCTTGTAGAGGCGGTTTTAACCGTCGTTACAAAGTTTGAGGCAGTTACAAACACCGCCTCTAAACCACCTCCGTTGCGACCGACTCTACAAAATAGAGGCAGTTTTTCCGAGCGCCGGGGTAGCAAGTAAACTAGAGGCAGTTTTGTTCGTCTCGTAGTGGCGGTTAAAA
The DNA here is from genome assembly GCA_024721245.1 of Mitragyna speciosa. NCBI lineage: Eukaryota > Viridiplantae > Streptophyta > Magnoliopsida > Gentianales > Rubiaceae > Mitragyna > Mitragyna speciosa. The sequence continues at coordinate 67,416 of JAMWEH010001888.1, forward strand.
CCTCCTCAATTTAAATGTAGGGGCGGTCAAACCACCCCTACGGTTATACAAATAATTCAGTAGGGGCGTGTTCAACCACCCCTACGAACAGTTTGAAATGCCCCCAACGTTGGTCTAGGGGCGTTTTAAACCGCCTCTACTAACAATTAAAAATTCCTACCCAAGGCAAACGTAGAGGCGATTTGAACGTCCCTTACGAGATTAAAAATAATTTAGCTAGGGGCGTTCTGAACCGCCCTTACAAGAAATTTGTAATTTCCCTATATTTTCCCAATGACAAATTTAGAGGCAGGTTGAACCACCCCTACAGGGTTATTTTTGGTAAAAAAATAATCCGACTAGGAGCGTTTGTAATTGCCCCTACAAGAAGTTTGAAATGCCCCCATATTTACCCAACGGCAAAATTAGAGGCGAGTTCAACCGCTCCTATTGGGTTATTTTCGGTAAAAATAAATCCAACTTGGGATGTTTGCAACCACCCCTACGAGCAATTTACCCAAAGGCAAAATTGGAGACAATTTAGAATTGAACCTAAGGGAAAGCTCTGAAAGTTCAAGTGTTTAAAATTTGGTCATCAAATAATTAAACTAATTATGCTATACATATATATATATTGTATATACGTATGTATATGTAAAAAAGAAAACCAAATTAACCATGTACTTTCATTACGATCTTAAAAATTTGTACAAAAAGATCATGTCATATCACCATTTAGAATGTCTACAAAAATAGCAAATTTTAATGTCTAGTAATAATTGTCTCTAGCATCAACAAAAATACATATTACTGCTATATTTTTCATGCATAATATCATCTGGATTTTGCTTGGAACCATGTACAAAAATAGTCAAACTCGCAATCAATCAATTAGGAGATTGATTATCTGGCCTTTCCTCTTCAACCTGATAAAAAAAAATCAATTATAACTACACTAAACAAATAAAAACAAAGCATCCAAAATGCATCAATCCAATCGTATGACATAAGCACAAGTAATAAGATTGGTTTTAAACATACAGTCAAGCATGAATTGTCTGCTGTGTCTACCTAAATTCGTATTGCTAATAATGACTAAAACCAACTTATCACAGCAAAGTTAAAAGCTAAGTCCTTATTTTGGGGAAGTAGGTCCCCATTACCCATGCCTAAAGTAACCTTTTCAAACTTACCACACTAACCAAAATTTAACTGTAACCTTTTCAAACCTAGTAATAGAAAATAAGAAAATTTGAAACATATTGAAAATGAAGGCAAAGGAGGTTCACTACAAGCTACCAGGCAAGAAACATTTCTCTAGCTAAGAATGCTAAGATAGTCATAGCATATTATACAAATTCATTGTAAACAACAAGAAAAATATTCCATTTTGTCACTTTCAAGATCAAGAATAACCACCAAAGACTTTCAAAGATCTTCCAAATGCTAGCGTTAAAGACATAAAAATCAAAACCAGGGAAACGACAAACAAAATTAGAAACATTTTCAGCCAAAGAAGAATAAATACATGAATATCTTTTCTTTATGGTGCTAATTTGATAATACAGCTAAAATATTGGGATTTGGAAGAGATTTTGAAGAAAAGTTAGGCAAATTTGCCTAACACTCGGTTGACCAAAAATTTGAAGCCTCATTCTTCATTTCTCTCCAAGTTTTAGCCACTTCATCACTGTTCCCAGCAAGCTCAATGATATTGGAGACCATTTTATGATCTTGTGCTTTCTAAAACATTTAAAAGGCATAACCTGTGTATAAAACTCACTCCAGCCGTTTGGTTGGATTAATGTTTGACATAAAAGTTAGAAATGCATCATTAAATGCTTATGCCAACTTGGTATTATGACTAACGAAGTACCATAGATCTGATTGTATAACTTTTCACGAGTAAATTGTTTAATTATTTCTTGAAACTTGTATAACATCTTGACTGGGAGTTGATGGATGGCATGTTAGTGGTTTAGAGTGGGGATTGTTCTATATTTTATTGGAATATTTGACTAAATGTAAAGCACAATGGCTGCTTCTGTGTTATATCATTGCTGATGTTATTCCTAATATATCCAAAGTATAGCATGTAACAACATATGTTAATTTACCTCTCTCACACTACTCCCCACTTCTCCAATACATACTAATTGAATGTGTTTAAAAGACGGGAAAAAATTCTTATCACCTTCAATTAACCAAATTCCCATCAACAACCTTGAAAAATATACAATCAAATAACTCATAAATCAATGCACCAACTTTTTTCTTATTATGATATAGAATTCAACCACATCCATACGCACAAAAACAAAAACAAATGAATTTTTTAACTAAAATCTTATTCAAATTCATCCAACTTGTCAAATTTAAACTTGCTGGGTAGTCTCCCACACCGCAAATAACAAAAAAAGCAAACTCCTAGAGATATCCAAGATTTCATAAAGATAATCATAAAGATAGGTTGTAATGTTTAACGACAACAAAGTTTTTCCACAATAATGACCACGGTCAAAATGCTCCCTTTACAACTGGATCCTTTCCCTTTTTCTTTAAGAGCAAAGTATCATCTTTGTAATTATGAAAGAAAGCATGCAGCTCATCTTTACATTTAATTAATCCATCCCATTATCCCCAAACGAAGTACTGATACCTAGGAGGAAATCAAATCTAATATTATATCCTACAAATGAAAAAAGAAAACAAATAAACAACCTTTCACAACTTATTGCATTTATCAATAATGTTTGCTACCTATGATGTCAGGTGTTTTGGATTACACAACTAGAGAGAATGGAAAATGGCACCCTAAAGACTTCGGGATTCTTCAAATGTCCAAGCCAAGTACTAATGCAAGAAAACAGTTAAATTGAAATATTAAACTCAAGTTTAGATTTTTGTATGCTTAGATTTTACAATTAAGCTTCTATGATGATCAAGTGAAAATAAGTCCGGCACAATCAGGTAGTTCTCATTTGCATAATCCAAAAAACCAAAAAAAGGAAAAAATTATATTCATTGTAATTTTTCTGAATTTTTTTAGTAATAACTCTTGTTCAACGCTAATACTATAATTTAAGCCTGCAATAGCCATTTTAGACTCATTAATAATGATAGATAATGCTAAAAACTTAATGACATATGAGGTGACACGATTTTCGATGATGAGACAGATAGGACTACATGCTTGTCAAAAGCCACAAATATTAGATGAACAACATCCGGCGAACAATATCAGCTTGAATTGGGTATGGTGCAATGAGTAGAACCTGAAGCATCAAACATGATATTACTGCATCCAATTGATAGTAAATTCAAAAATGGCATTGAAATCACAAACGAACGTCAACAATTCAATCCAGATATTATGGGGAGAAAAATCCCTTACAGGTGGTCAATAAGGTTCCAAATTGTATGGTCATAATGAAGAAGCATCAAAACAATGTATACCTTATGAAAACGGACAATTCAGCTATTATCATTATAATATCCCAGTTGAAATCTAGGTAGACATCTTAGTCCAAGTTTCACATCTTAGTTACTTCACTCAAAATATAGAGACAGAAATGGGGCAATAAAACCACACTAATAATCACATTCACAAGACATTCACTAGAAAGGATAGTTACTTGAAATGAAGTAGGCAATGATGTAGGCATCCAATTCTCACCAGGAAACTTAAGAGACATGAAAGATCTCATAGCATGTAATTCGACTGCCATTGCTCGCATTTCCTCTTTTAGCTTATCTACTTCAGATGGCTTATTACATTCTTTGTTTGTGATAGGTATGTTGATGGACTGAAAACCAAAATATGTAGATGGAGTTGGCCCTAAGCCTAAACCACGTACTCGTCTATTATGCTTCGGTCCATGAACTTCCGTGAAAATCTGCTCACTAATTTCTTTTGAGCTAATATCTAAATTTGTCTCCTTTTTGGTTAAAAGCATACGAGCCTTCTCCTACAAGTCCAATGAAAAAGAATTAGACAATTTTACAATTGACCATTTAATGAATAACACTTTATAAGATAAAAATTTACAATTTTTCGCCTGCATTCCTCGTCAATAAATGAGCCATTCCTTTTCGTATGTGTGACTTCATAAAATGTGAGTCGATCTGGGTCTTTTCCATCTGTAAGTTCCTGTACATAGTAGTAAAATAAAATGTGTCCAACTGCTTAATGTTTTTCAATTTCCATGCATAACTGAAGCAATAACAACAAATAAGAAAATAAATTAAGAAATAACAGCAACTACAAAACATAGATTAAAGTACACTCATCCAAAAACATTACCATTTCCCTCTTAAGTCTTGCATAGCTTTTTCTACCAGCTGTATAAGCGTTGTTTTGTTTCTTTGCATTGGCAGCATTGACTTCACTTAGTTTCTATATAAAAGCAAATAACATTTGTTAAATTTAGTCAATGTAACAAAATATGAATTTAATAACAAAGAATTTATAATTAATAACCTGGTTCTGTGGGTCAAATCACTGATTAACTAATGCAGGCCATTGACATTCCAAAACATCTTTAGGCCTAGTTTCAATAATCTCATCCTTAGACCTTGGGTTAGAATGAAAGTGCTCTGTCTTCAAGTCTGATTTATAATCTCTCCATTTTTTGTTTAAGGACTTTAAAATCCAATTTTTAGTCTTCGAAAGGTAAACAAATTTCAACTATCAAAAAAAATACCAGTCCATTAGCTTATGATAGCAACCATAAACAATTCAAAGCCTCAAGACAAAGTCATAACCCAATCTAATGAATGGAACCATAAAACATGAATATAAAACAAGGAGATAGCAAATACAACTCAAAATGAGAATTTGATCACATTATAAGCATGAAGAAAGATATATGAGATAACCATTTTTAAATCATGTAATGCTAGTATATTCTTAGTAGTAAAATACTTGATGTGTAATTGATGGTTTTCCTTCTAAAAATAATATATGCGTGGATATAAAAGGCCCCAATTTGAGCAGTATTAATTTGTGCAGTGTTGGATTTTCAGTCCATTTTGCACAAATTTTGGGATTAATCCAGAACAAATCAGGGTATAAGCCTTATACCATTGAAAAACCATGTGAGTCTAGTTTCTAACGCAACAAGAATCATCCAATTTAAAGCTTCCTATACAAAGTTATATCTAATTTACTAAAGCTGGTCCAGGAACACTGTTCATACGAATTTGCTTATATTTACTTATGTTCCAGCTTGTTTGATCATAGCCCTCTCAATTTTTGCTCTATTTTCTTTTCCAAATCATCAGCTGTAACATTTTCTGCTCTAGTTTGCCATTTTCTTTTACTTAGCTAAACATCATATATAGTTAACCAAAAGTCAAGGAGAAGATGTTGCCTTAAAAGGGGTTTCAAGGTTCAAGTCTTTCTTCCAAACTATCCAGCCTTACTTGTTAATATTCTGATTTCTCCTACAAGGAACTTATTTTATCACCAGAAAAATGTGTGTTAGCTGTTGATGTAACAACTATAGCCTCATCAACCAACAAAGGTTCCAAATCCTATCAAGAATTATACTTAGACTTTCAATAATTTTGCCCTAGTCTTTCAACCTTACTTTTCTTGTTTTGGCATCTCACATTATAACCGAGCTCCCTCACTCAATTGCCTTGGTTTCTTTTCTTTATTTGTGACTTGAATTAGTAGCTTTTGAGGCTTGCTTCACACCTTGTTTTACAACTTGAACCTCTATTAGCATGACACCTCATGCTTGCTTAAATGCAAGTTTAATGAACCGGTTGTCCTGCTCTTATTCTTTCTTTGCCAGTTTTGTTTTCTTATGTTTTCTAATCATACTTAAGTATGAGTTAGTTTAATGCCTAATTATATTGCTTATATTAGTATTTAGTTAAGTGCCTAATTATATCGCTTAAATTAATATAGTGAGATATTATACTCTTAGCTTTCAAGTGTGCCAAATTTTAAGGACTAAAACTAGGAGTCTAGAAATATTGCCTAGGACTGTTAAAAACTTGGAGGAAATTATTTGCCATAGGTAGTTCCAATCATATTAGACCAAGAAGCAGCTGTTTTTAAAATCTATTTGTTATCTATTGGCTTAAGATAGCAACCTAAACAAATCAAAACCTCAAGACAACAACCATTACTCAAAATCTAATAAATAGAACTATAAAACATCAACATAAAACAAGAAGATAGCAAATATAACTCAAAATAAGAACCATATCAAGGAAAATTTACCTCTAAAAGCCTTAATGTTCTTTCTTTAAAAGGTCTAAAATCCTTATGACTCCATTTTGGGATATGTAATGGTACATATCCCCCATTTCTCACAAGTACTCCAAGGAAAGAACCCAATATAGCGCCTTCTTTTGTGCATGGAACTCCTTCTTTGTTGATTTCAATGAAGATCCATTCCTTGGACCTGATTTTCCATACCCTAGCCATTGTAGTTTTTTCTCGCTTGTAAAAACGGTTTCCATGATCATTTACATAATGTAAAGCATGTGTTAGATTTTTTCAAAAATTTTAAAAGTAAAAGGAGTTATTGTAAATTTTATATTAAAAGTAGATTTTATTTTAGAGGCTGACGGAATACATCAATATCATTTACAGGACTTTTCTCACCAGGAATGATCATTGATAGAATAAATGAAGACTGTTTCATACAAACCCAAGGAGGTAAGTTATAAGGAATCAACAAAACTGGCCAAGTGCTATAAGTAGTACTCATTGTTCTAAAAGGGTTAAAACCATTGCTACAAAGTGCAAGTCTCACATTACGAGAGTCTACAGCAAAATCTGGGTATCGAGCATTAAATGCTTTCCATGCTTCCCCATCTGCTGGATGTCTTAACTTTCTATCCTCTTTTCTACCCTCTTTATGCCACCTCATATCATTTGAAGTTTTTGATGACATAAACAATCTTTGGAGTTGAGGTATTAAAGGAAAATAACGTAATACTTTAGTTGCCTTTTTCTTTCTTTTGGTACTAGCCTCATCTTCCTCTTTATTAATTACCCACCGAGAAGTACCACAAATAGCACAAGTATCCTCATTTGCATTCTTACCACGAAACAACATGCAATCATTTTTACAAGCATGAATTTTTTCATAATCAAGATCATTTTGTGAATCTTAAAACGCACTAGATTGTTTGTTAACAAACCTCGGAGCATTTGTTCCCATTACATCATGTAACATCCCTTCTATATCATCACAGCTTCTGTTACTAATTTATTCACGATTAGCCTCTTAATTAACTGACAAACCATGTGTGCTAGAAGCAGGAAAAAAAGAGGGCCCAACATTGGTACAAATAGGTAAAGAGTCCTCTCCATGACAAACCCACTGAGTATATCCCTTTAAAAACCCATCACATATCAAGTGTACCCTACAATCCTCAACTGTCTGCAACGAACAATTAGCACAATGTATACATGGGCACATAATCTTTCTACCATAGGATGCATTGCATAACGCAAAATGTAGAAATGTCTCCACTCCCTCTCTATATTCATTACTGTTTCTAGGCTTGTTCATCCAACTTTTATCCATTGTGAAACTAAAAGAACTGAAATACAAACAATATAAGGTTGTGTACTATATATGCTTAACTTATAAAAATATAATTCTACCTAGTGCAATATGATTTGCAACAACTAGGAGGGCTTGCCAAGTATTACAGCTGTAATATGTAAGTTAGCAACCTAATTCTCTATTCCAATTTGCATTTACTAAAGACAAATTTAGAAGTAAAGTTCTTGGAGGTGTATCATGACTAACATGACACATCACTACATATCAGTTTCCCAACTTTGCGAATCTACACAAATTCTAGCAACAAATGATTTATGGATAAATTAACCATCGAGAATAGGCTAACAAACTATTCAATGTGATAGGTGTACCAAACTTGTTAAAACCATGTCAATTTTAGACATCTTGATTCAAATCATTCAATACAGAATAATTAAACTCATAACATTTGTACTATTTAATGCCTTCAACAACACAAAATTTTCAGAAGGAAAAAACCATAATCAACAATTATAAGTACTTTTCACATTTTTCAGGTCTATTCCCTGTTGATTAACCTCATTAACATACATTGATCGTGGGAATCGAAGTTAGATTAATAACAAAATGACTCGCCAAAATAAAACAAAATTAGAATTCAAAAGATCAAGTTTTTATTTACAGTTTACTGCATAGCATTATGGCTTCAAAATATGAATTTGAAGCTAACCCGTGACCAATTTAATTATTTATCACCCAATTATGATCCAACCCCCAAGTTTCGATCCCACAAAGAACATAAGTCAAGTATTACATACAACCAAACAACAATTGCCCCAATTCTACACTAATAACCTAATTAAATTGACAATCAAAATGCCATAACAAAATTAACATGTAAAACAAGCATCAAAAGAACAAAACTTCAATAACTCAATCCTTTAGATTGTAACAAAAGAAAATAAACCTACAAAAGCATGGAAAATGTATAACTAGATTGAATCTACATCGATATTCGTCAAAGAATTTGTGTCTTTTAACTCTATAAGCAATTAATTAATAAGAAAAAACTCAGCCTGAAGAATTAAGCGATTTTCTTCTTCACCTATATGCCTGATATGTGGCTCCACCAATGGTTACATGCAGCAGCTTATAAAACAAATAGTAAAACTAATTAATCTCAGAAGCAAAAAGATTGAATGAAATTAATGAAAACACGTTTTACTCTAGTACAATAGTGCCATTGACATGCTGAATTTTATGCAGAAACAAACAATTACAAAGACAATATGCATGAGAAGAGTTCACAAGTTTCCAAATACGGAATTACTTATGTGATTATGCTATTTCAGAACAGGCACAGTTGGTCTCCTTTCTTTTTTTCTTGATGTTCATCCAAAAAGCAAAAAGACAAGTATGTATTTAAATGGCACATCGACCTAATCTAACACGCACAAGTTGCAAATGCCGTTGAATCTGGACACTATATGCATATCACTTTCTTTGCCATAATTTCTTCACCATTGAGACTGAAATATGATTTATCCATCCATCAACATCTCAATTCAGTTGCTTTCCTACTAAAATGTAGTCGCGTAACCATTACCATTGAATTCATTATATTATGTCATCATAATCATATGTAACATTCCAAAACAATGCCACCATCCTGGCAAACTCTAATTTCAATATATAAAGCTATGTGCACGTTAGCACCTACCATTCTCCAAAACTATTATGATGAGCTATCCTAGTTACATCAGATATAGAAAAATTTTACACATGAATTTCATGTGATTACATAATCTATGTTTTAGGATATACACCATTTCTAACAATTCCTATTTGTTAGAAGTGGTGTATATTGTGTCATTATACACCATTCTAACAATTCCTATTTGTCATCATAATCATCGTAATTTGCACATTAATTATTATTAAAAAAAATCTATATCCAGTTTATTAGAACATATGGAATGAGCCCAGTTTGCAATTCCAATGGGAAATTCTCTTCAACTTCAAATGCAAAGAGAACACCGTAGTCAGAGTCACAAAGGATCCAAGTGTTTTTCGTTCTTATTAGTAATTTCTTTTTAAGTTTTCTGTGTCCATTCTTCATGCAAGTTGTCAAGCAGCATAATGAAGGATTAAGCTTTGGGTTATTAAGAAAGATAGTGGTACTAAAATATAGCTAAAAAACAATTGAGTGCAGTTCCATCCATTAACAAGATTGACATATGCCACATAGGTGCTGAGGCGTTTCAATATTTTGGTGTCGTGAAGAAATGAAGGCGTATGCAAGAGGGATTAGAAATTGTTGACCATATTATCTTTCAAAAATTAATATACAATCAGCAAATTGTCATTAATATACAAGTCACGAGCTCTATAGGCTTTTCTGGAATATTTGAGTGCATTCTACTTGCTACCTACAACTTGTGTGAGCAATCTGACATGATCTGACTTGCAAAATCTCATAACTACCTGCCTTTTCTTGTTTGTTCGGTAAAGTGATTGCTCAATTAGGCGTTGAGAATTACTGAAAGCAATTACATTTGTTCTATTATATTTGATAAGCAACAAGATATAGAGTGTGATTGCAAAAGAAAAGTACATTTTTAAGAGTTCTTTCTAGATTTTTTTACTCTTATTTTCATGAATCAAGGAAGCAAATATATTTCACTCCTTTCAAAGCTAAAGCCTAGAAGCAACAATCAAAGTTTGGCCTAAACAATGATGATATTAACTTACACAATGTACAGTGTCGTATTTTTTTTTTTTTTTGGGAAGAACATGAACATAGTCCTTTGTTTTTACCAAGTATTTGAATAATCATTAACCAAATTTGAAAAAGAATGATCCATGGCAAAAATTTTGGTGTACAACCATTAGTTGATTTAGTTCGAAAATGAAACATAATTTATCTATGTTCTATTATAAAATGTGGTATCAATAGAAAAATACTAATATAACGACAATTAGTGATCAACAATATAAATCGAATTTGGCAAAGAAAATTAAAGCAAATGTTTCATAATTATCATTTAAATTGTTAACAATTGGAAGCAATCCAATAATACCAAAGCTATTTTAATAAAGACAAAAGAAAAAACATAAATTGTCTAATGAAAAGCATCAAAGCTCAGACATTAAAAATATGATTCCATGCAAATTATCAAATTTATAATTTTGAATTAAAAAAGGAACAAGGAAAATAACCTAGAGATTGTGGAGCTTGATGTAGCCCTAGATATTGTTGACGGCATCGGAGTAGGACAATTGGGAGATGCCGAGAAATTTGTTGAGAGCAGGGGAAATAGGAGGCAATTTGAAAATCCCCAAGTTGGGAGTTGGAGGTGTCCGAGACTGGTTCTCCGAATTTGGCTTCGGCTTCAGCTTCAGCTTCGGTGCTGCAATGGTTGACTTGGAGCGAGCAACGGCTGTGGTGGACATGGTAGTTGGGAGCTTCTTCTTGACAGTGGCAGCGGCTACAACAAAGGACCACGAAGACGATGAAGGTTCGGTGGTGGTAGCAATCTTGGCAAGCTTGGAGTAAACCCTTAGTGCACCTAAAAATCTATTTTGAGGTTCTGCAATTAAGGTAACTACTTGTGCTGCAGAAAGCCCTTTTTGAGAGCTACGAACCTAAACATCCTCAACTTCATATTTGCTCACAACAAACACACGGAGAAATGCTCGGGTTGCTTCAAAAATAAATAAAAACAGTACAAATTCTAGGAAAGTGAAAAGGGGAAAAGGAAGAAATTAGAAAGTACGCCTCAATCTGATAGTTAATGGCGACTGGGAAAAGAAATGGGTATCAAAGATCGAACCTAGGGAATAATCGAGAAAACAAGAAAGAAGAGAAAACTAGAGAATAATCGAGAAAAGAAGAAAGAAGAGGAAACTAGATGCTTGCTACCTTGAGGAAGAATGAAAAATCAGAGGGAAGATTAGGGCGAGGGAGGGAGATGATGGCGCGGGAGAGGGATTGTGGGAAATTTTTGAGTTTACCGCTTAATTTAGGGGCTGAATTATTAAACCCCCTCTAATAACCCGCCTCAACTGTAAAATTCCTTAATGCGAGTTTTAAAAAATGCCTCAAAATAGGGGCATAATGAAATTCCTCGTGTTTTGTAGAGGCGGTTTTAGAAACCCCCTCTATAAAACTGCCTCCGTAACTTTCTTTTTTGTAGTGCAAGCTACAGCAATATACTCAGCCTCTGCAGTAGATAAAGCTATCACATGTTACTTCTTAGAACTCCAAGGAAATATCTCTAAGCCAGTAAAAAATGTATAACCTGAAGTACTCTTTCTTTCAACTGTATCACCTGTCCAATCACTATCTGTATAATAAAAAAGCTCAACAGGATCACTACACGAATAAAAAATTTCATCTCCCTGACTACCTTTGATGTACCTCAGGATTCTCTCCGCTACCTGCAAGTGTGACTGACGTGGATTCTCCATGAATCTGCTAATCAAGTCAATACTAAAATTGATATCTGGCCTTGTAGAAGTCAAATATCTCAAACTCCCAACCAAACTCTTAAAATAGGTAGGATCTACATATACGCCAGTGCCTTCCTTTGTCAACTTTAATGTTTCCTCAGCAAGTGTCAAAATTGAGTTAACTCTATCCATCTTGAACTTCTTCAAAATATCACCTACATATTTCTTTTGAGAAATAAAAGTATTACAGTCAGATTGAAAAACCTCAATACCAAGAAAATAAGACATCAAGCCCATATCTGTCATTTCAAACTGCTTGATCATGGTTTCCCTGAATTCAAAAATCATCTCAGGATTACTACCCATAAAAATTAAATCATCTACACACAAGCATACAATTAAATCATCACCACGAGTAGAAGATTTAAAATAAAAAGTTTGCTCATATGGACACCTCTAAAATTCACGAGAAATAAAATAAGAATCAATTCTTGTGTACCACGCTTTTAAGGCTTGTTTCAAACCATACAACGCCCTCTTCAACCTATACATTTTATCCTCCTGGCCTCTATTGATATAACTTGCAATCTGTTCAATATAAACCTCCTCTTCAAGCACTTCATTCAAAAAATCAGATTTAACATCCATTTGATAAATTTTCCACTTATTTTGGGTAACAAAAGAAATTATCAAACCAACAGTGTAAAGTCTAGCAAGAGGTGCAAATACCTCAAAATAATTGATTCCCGGCTTCTGCTTGAATCTCTCCACTTCTCCATTGGGCTTATACTTCCTTTTGTAGATCCACTTTACTCCAATGGCCTTCTTATCAACTGGAAGAGTAGTAAGCTCCCATATATTATTTTTCTCAATAGCATGAATTTCTTCAGCCATTGCTTTCACCCAACAATCATTTCGAACAGCCTCTTCATAAACTACAAGGTCACAATCTGCAAATAAAGCAAAATTAACAATTTCTTCATCCGAAGCAACATTATCAAGAGTAATAACATAATCCTACAAACGAGCAAGCAACTGTCTATGGCAGTGTGGACGACTCGTTAACTAAGTTTGTGAGCCCAGAGTAACAAACAATTGCTGAGAATTTACATCTTCATCCTCCCTGTCAAAATTTAAAGTCAAATATGCATCCTTGAGATCTTCCTTACTCCAATCCCAAACACCTCTCTCATCAAAAGTCATATCTCTACTAACAATTATTTTTCCTGAAATAGGATTAAATAATTTGTAAACTTGGGACATTTCACTGTAGCCAATAAAAATGCATTTTTCTCCTTTACCATCAAGTTTTTTTCTCAACTGATTAGGAATATGTGAAAAAGCAATACACCCAAATACATTGAGAAGGCCAACAAATGGCCTTCTGTCACTTTAAACTTCTTCAGGGGTTCATCAGTAAGGCTTCTTTTGAGACTCCTGTTTAACAGATAGATAGCACAAGCAACGGCCTCTGCCCAAAAGGACTTTGGCATATTTTTTAACTTCAATATACATCTCATCATATCCATAATTGTTCTATTTTTTATTTCTGCAACAAAATGTACTTCACTGTCAACTGATGATGAATACTATTTTTCTCAAGAAAATCATCACAAGCAAGATATTCCTGACCCCTATCTATTCTTAAAATTTTTATTTGAAGGCCATTTTGCTTCTCAACAAAAATTTTGAATTTTTTAAATGTCTTAGAGGCATCAGATTTTTCCTTCAAAAAATAAACCCAAGTTTTTCCATTGAAATTATCAATAAATGTAATAAAATACCTGCAACCACCATTGGAAAGAACTCTCCACAGTACACAAAGTCTGAATAGATGATCTCTAATGGTCTTCTTGCTCTCCATGATTTAACTATCTAAAAAACTTCCTTATGCTTCTTGGCTAAAACACATATATTACAAATTTTGCCAGGAAAACTGATACCAGGTAGCCCGCGAATCATTCTTATATTAGTCAAAAATCTCAAACTAGCAAAATTTAAATGACCAAACCGCATGTGCTACAATCAATTTTTATCATCAATCATAGTATTCACATAAGAAAAATCTCCACTTTTCATATTTAATGGAAATAAACAGTTTGTAGTCATTATCACCTTAACAATCATACCAACTCTTTCATCCAAAATCATACAAACACCCTGTTTGATACGAATGTCATAATTTTTCTCTGATAATTGCCCCAAACTCAACAAATTATGATTCAGTCCGGGCACATAGAATACATCAGATATAAAATTCGTAGATCCATTTTTCAGGCTAATGGAAATTTTTTTCTCATGTTGTCTTACTTATTAGGTAGCCTTATAAATATAAAATTATCTCATGTTGTCATAACATTATAGTCTGTGGACCCACAATATATAATTTCATTTGGTTGCGTATGGGTATCAATTTATGCCCCTTCACCATTCCGTTAAGGACAATTTAAGGCAGATATATGCACTCCAAAAGCATTCCTAATTAACGCTTCAGATGGATAAGTTACATGACTTGTAATCAGCCTTATCATGTATACATAACGAGAAAAAAAACTTGTTGGGTATGTCTAATGAAAACTATGCATACATGTAAAAAGGATGAAAATGGATACTTGCAAGTGGGTTGCTCAAGTTTGAATTGGCAAAGGTTGGGCTGAGCCATGATCATTTTCTAGGATACTGTGGTCCTGAATCCGTTTTTTTCCTGCAGAAAAATGGCAAATCTAGACAAGTCCAGATGGATGAGAACCCAGATTTTATCAATTTTCCTGAGTAAAAAAAAATGATAATTTCAATTTATTGTGTATATTACACGGGTTCTATTCGTCTAGTTGCACGTAAGTTGACCAGTTTTTGCAAGCTATTTTTGTTTACTTCAATAGCCATCCATAATCCACCAAATAGTTTTTTACAATTTTCAAAATTGAAATCTGTGTCGCCAAAGTGAACTTGCTAGAGATTTCCTTTAGAAAAAAATCATCATGCTCGCACAAAGTCACGAACAGTGTTTAATAAATTGCTAAAGAAATAAATAGCGACAAAGCTTATTTATGAAGTACTTTAAGCATTTTAGACAATGAACAAACAGTTATTATTTAGAGCTTTTTCGCTGTCAAATTTTCTTTCTAAGGTTATTTCACTTTTTGGATTGAAAAAGAGCAAACGTCGTTTGCTTTTCTTCAATCAAATAGCAAATTAGATCTGCATTGCTTGTATATAGGAAGATATGCAAAAAAAAAAAAAAAATTCGTTTTAGAAAATAAGTACACAACAATAATCAATCCGTATCAATTTAACAAATTCATCGGCTTTACACAGCCATCTTTGTATCTGTGAAGCATTCCACGATAATATGTATAAAACTAGTTTGCACCTCTATAGCATCGATAATTAGCTATTTATCTTAATAATAAACTAATAAAATACTCAACCAATTAAGTCAATTTAACTAAATTTATTTTCACTCAATATAGGAGTTTGCTCTTCTTTTACTAAATATTGATCTCCAAATTGGGAGAAGACTTTATGCAGTTGGGAGTTCTGAAACTATTTGATCTCTTGGCAAACATTCAAGTGAGCTACGTTACAAATAGGGACTTCAACAATCTCTTCAAACATTTCCTTGTTAATTAACTATCACCACGTGGAGGCCTGGTGGCCTGGTGGCCTCCTGGCCTGGTGGCCTCCATATTTGCGTTAGAAGATAGATACCAGTAATCATGTTTTTGGCGATATGGTATAAAAACGTTAAATTTTCTTTAAATTAGGCTTAGCGTACGTGGGAACAAAAAAGCTAGTATGCAATGCATCCAACATAATAGCATAACAATGCAATCTGCAAGTAAATATGGGTAGCTAAAGTCAATAAATGTACTTCTGGAAAGTATGTGTATGTAAGAGTTATTGTTTCAGGCATTATTAACAAAATCCTTCTGTATTGTTTGTCTGGAAGTTATTGTCGAGATTTTATCAGTCACAACTAAGAAAACGAATGAGATGCAGTCGTAAATAGGGTTCATGTAAGAATTTTCTATGTAATATAGCAACGACTAAAGAGCTAATTATTCAATATTGTTTTAAATGAAGTGCTATTTCTTGGGGTCAATAAGTTCGTAATGCAAATGAAAAATTTATATAATCAACAGGAATAATTTATTGATCAAGCATGGCAACATTAGTAGAGCACTCGAACAAATGCTCATTCATGCCTTATTTGTTATGCATACAACGCTCAGACCACATCTTTTACATAGAGATAACCAAGTACTTAAAGACGATCAAAGTTTATGCAAATAATACAAGACCGCCGATTTTGAGTCACCAATTTATCACCCTTTTTGATTTCACTTAGTTTGTGTGATTAATTTTATTGTTTCATGGGGTAATAAACGATGACGAGAAATCGGTGACATATACATTGCTTTAATTCTTAACGTCTGCAAATTCAGCATCAGGAGTTTCGTGAGCAGTAGAACAGCATCTGTTGCATCCTCGCCTAAAAAAGCATCTGCGGCAGCAACCATATCTGCAGCGTATTATTGGACATACTGCATCACCACCACCAGTATTGCCATACTTGGCGTCCACGACACCATCGGCCGTGCTTTCTTGACCTGCAACATAACACAGCTTAGACGATTCATCAAGAATCTCAATTAAACAATCCCTTCACGTATGTAGCATCTTAGATGTCTCTAATAATTATCTTAATTAGTCAAATCCTAGAATTGATTGTTACAAGTTTATTTTCTTAGTCACCTTTAGCTTCATTTGTTTGGTTTTGTTTTTCGAAAACATATTTTTTTAAAAACTTCAAACACGTCTTTTAATCAAATTTTTGTTATATGAACACATTTATTAAGAAGAATATTTAAATTTACTACAGTAATACTTTTTGTGATTGGAGGGAAGCGCAATTAAATTATAGCACGTATTTCTTTATCCTACCATAAACAGACATACGAGGAAGAAAAAATCAAACTGTTTTATCGTAAACTGTTTGCAAAAATTTTGATATTAGTGAAAAAAAAAAAGAGAGGTCCTACTAGCCATTTAATCATGACGAGTAATCAAAGTGTACTTCTATGAAAATATGAAAAGACTTTGCAAGTCTTCTTATTTTCATTAAAAAAAAATGATAATGACTAAGGAAGGAAGGTGAACAAAGTAAAGATCGAATTTTCATACTAAGAGGAATAACAAGAACGACTATGTATGAGTTGTATTTAATGTTGGACTTAAAATAGCCAATGAAAAAAATGACTACCCTTTTGAAAAATTCAGTTTAAATTTTTAGTGTCAATTTTTTTCAGTGTCATTTCAGTGTCATTTATCAGATATTACTACCTAGCATTTACAATATAATAATTGTCTGATTTATTCGTGTGAATATAAGACAGTAATTTTAGTGAATAGCACTCGAGGGAAAACTAAACCAAGAAAAATTAGTCAAAATGCAGTACACTTCCCACTGGAGATTGATTTGACTTAGGAAACACATCAATATACACAAAAAAAAAAAAGGCTAAAAGAATAGCTAGGCACCTGCAGCTTCTACCGCAGAGGAAATGAGGAGCACAAGAACACTGAAGAAAAGGAATATACTTTTTGAGGACGCCATTTTGTTCACAAGTTTACTCAAAACTCTCGACACTGTATGACAAGTTCAATCGAAAGATTACTCTGATAAGAGCAATTGGCTAAAGCACCTATTTATTAGCGTTGGAGGGGAAAAAGTATACAATACATCACGTGCATTGTCACGTGGTGTACTAGAACCAATAATTTATCGTCATGTGACAATGGTGAGCCATACCTCGTATTATTTGGCGATGTGTGATTAGTTCTAGTGCACCACGTGGCACGTCACGTGGCGCGCGTGGTGCACGCAATACTCACTCGTTGGAGGGCCTTCTTAAGGGATGACTGTTGAACGTTAGAAAGATAAACATGAACGTTAATACTAGTAGCCCACTTGTACAGATGTGATTGAATAAGATTAAATGAAAAATGCCATTTATTCTTGCGTCATGCATGACACACTTCATCCCTACTTCATCTCCGGGCTGGGGCTGAAAATTCTCGTCTTTGTTGTCAATTCACTTGTCCATCTCAGGTCCCCTCACACTAGAATAAAGAAACCAACAATCGGCGTAGTTGCATTGATTTTCCCAAGATTCCCTTAAATTGTGATCCGATTTCATATGGTGAGAATCCGTCCACTTCCTACATTTCAATTATATTAAATTTTCAACATCTCCATGTCCTACATTTCAATTATTCCTATTCAAAAATAAATAAAGAATAATGAATGCCATAAATTTGTTCTTAAGATGGCCAAACAGAGCTTAAGTTATCTCAATAGAGATGATGACCTTGCAAACTCGTGCCAGTTATCTTTCATGACCTATTTACAATTCTTTGATCCAAGCTCCAAATTATTCCTATGCAAAGGTCTTTAAAACTCAAGGATAGAACAAAAAACGGATAGTGCATATGTGATCCTTTTGAAGCCCATGTGCGAAATTCGGTAAAATTGCTAGTTTTTCATAAGCAAAAGCAGTTGTACAAATCGAACAGTAATAACTGAAGTCTTTAGCTTATAAAATATGAAATATACTTGTGTTTTACAATAGTAAGCGGAACTAAATGTGGTTTCATGCGCTTAGGTTCCCTGAATATCCTCTCAATATTCCAGAAATTAACATTAGTTCATGATATAGTTGTAACTTCATTATAGTTTTTCCTTTTTTGGTATCTATTATTTCACCAGCTAAACATTCGCCTTAAAAATAGATTTTTTTGGTGAAAAATAAAATGTGGCATCAAATTTGCTAAATTTATTATCATTAATTTCTTTATTGTCTTATAAATATTTCATTTCCGCTTCCCTTCAAACTAGCTTTAGATCATGACAAAAACGTATCAACAAAATGTAAACAACTTGGACAGCCCAATTGATGCCTTTTTTTGCAAAGGCCAAAAATAGAAGTGCATAGTCTTTCTTTTGGACGTCAGATAAATTGATTCAAATGCCTTGACCTACGGAAAATTCTTAAATGGATCCGATCTACGGTCTCACTTTAGACCTTGTAGTTTAAAATAAAATCACATAAGCATTCTTATATTATTTTGCATCATTTTCTTACATTAGAATATATCATTTTACTTGCTTACCGCTCTTTTAAAGCACAAGATCCACAGTAGGCTGTGAAAATCTCCCTTTACGCAATATTCTTATACATGCGTGCGCTGGAATTCTGTAGGCTTCATATATTCTTAACATTTCACTTAAAGTGTATTAGTATTTTCCAAAAAAAATCTTGCGGAGATAAAGTTATTTTGATTTGCATTAGGGGGAATAAATTCTTAAACTAATTATTTTATAACATGTACTTGAAGTAGTAACCGAGTCACTCCTCCACCCTCGTTAAAGGTCAATTGCCTTGGCCTCCTGTTTCTCGGTCATCCGTTAAAAAGGAAGCATGTAACTCGTACTCTTCCAGATCTAAGTAGAAATTAGAAAAATATACATTAAGTTACAAGATTTTGATACGTCAATTTAATTTGAACTAGTTTTCTTACGGACGATAATTAGGAAACCAAATCTTAGTAACAGTTTTTTGTTTTCACTTTGGATTAGAACTTCAAATTAAACCATCTCAGCTACACAATTTGCTTGAAATTCAGCAGCCCCGGCAACTGCATGGAAACCAGCTAATTTAGCTGCATCTCCCTGTGCTATGCATATGCACTAAGGATGGGAAACATCGTCTATCTGCTGTCATTATGAATCAGGGAATGGGGCTGCATGCTCCATTGAGAGAGAGAGAGAGAGAGAGAGAGCGTGTGTGTGTGTGTGTGTGTGTGTCTAAGGGACCTTTAATGATTGAGACCAAGGATTTTTTTGAATGGGTGAATGGCTGAAGTAATTTTTTGTTAGGGAATATGTCAGTATTTAACTTCGTGAAAATCCATTTCAGCCTTGTGGCCTTGGGAAATAAGACAGGACTTGTAAAATACGAAATATATTTAGAAGACTGTTGTACTTTTTTCATAAAAATTTAAGGAGAGCAAAGTCTAATAATTGCAAAAATATTGAACAACTTCTAACATCTAGGCGTGGCTGCTTATATTTGTCTTTAGTTGCAGTGTATCATCGCCGCTAGGATGTACATAAGATATGGTAAAGGAAACGAAAGATTTTAATGTTCGAGACGAATATTTTAAGGCAATTTACATCACAGATCCAGATTTTGATCACATCTCAAATCTTCTCAATATGGGAACTTTTTCCTTTGTTTTACCCCCTGTTGGAGAAGCAATGGTATTCCACAATGACGTGTAGATATCTCATACTAATTATCTATACCATATAATTATCTGTCTATTACTCAAGACAAGTGCAGTTAATCCGGTTTTGCATGTGACTTAATTTCTATTATCAAGTTAATTAATGATCAAATTTGTCCTCACTGATTGGTCCTGCTGGTGGCTGGCTGGCTACTAGCCCTCACAATTTGAATTCTTTCCATTTGGAATAATTTCACAGTTGAAATCAAAAGCTAGCAGATTGACAGTTTAAATCGAATATATTTTTACCTTGTTATTCAATCCGCATAATTCGTTGTCAAATTACCAAAAATGACACTTGTGCCCCTCCCCTGTATTCATAGCCAAAAGCTTTCTGAACTCTGCAAATTAGAGTTACCTAATCTAGTTGGCAGTTAACAACTTAATCACAAGAAATGGTGAAAGCCATTTTGTTCACAAGAACTGCAGACTGAATCAAGACTCAAAAAAATCATCTTACTTCCTGCTAGACAGTGAAAATAAATCCAGCAACGTTTTGTATTTATATTCTTCATTAAGCTGCGCCTGACAAGTCAAGTGGATGAAAGAAGAAAATGATAATAGATGATAAGAGAAGAGCAAGCCTGGTCATCATTCAGATTGCAGAAACACAAGGTCTTTGACATACTAAATGTTCTGCTGCATATTGCCTGACAGGACAAGAAACAATTTATGTGAGATATGCAACGTGGGGTGTAGAGACAAAATTTACTCATCAAATTGGGTAATATCGATTGAGAAGTTAAATTGACTGAATATGATTGATATGATATTTTCTTCTGTCACAAATCTATATCTAATACTGCCGACCTATCTCAACTAGGCTTTTCAAACTAGGGTTTTAGCCTTCAGTTCTCCTTTCTCCTCCCACAACTATAAACACCCATTGTTGAGTCTCATAAATTAAGGAGACACAGCTAAGCTCTCAAATTAGCCAAGCTCTTTGTTATTACTTGTCCATTTTTAATACCTTACTAACTTAAGCGTCTAGAGGTACAACGGGGAGGAGCCTCACTTCGACCTCATTCTCTTATGTGTGCAGTTAAACAGTATGACTACATGTAAAGTGGTCAAAATCAATTTCTACACAGGGAATCTAATAATGCTGCAAGTTATTATTATTTTTCAGCGTCCAAAGGACAAGAAACAATTTATATGAGATATGCAACGTGGGGTATCTAATAATGCAGCAAGATATTCTTATTTTTCAGTGTCCAATAATCAAGTTGATCTAGGGTCTCTCTAGATATTATCCTGTTTTTTAAATTGAGATTTTTGACATTATTAATAATAAATTTTGTTTTCATCTCTGCCCCATTTTGTTTTAATTACCAGGTCATTGCCCCAACTTCTAGCGCAATTGATCTCATATCGGTGAGTGTGTTTTAGTCACTAGACTCAAAAAGATCATGTACGTTAGTCCACTTAGTTTAATATTTTCGTGTGGATTTTGTCTAATCTCAGAATCTGGATATTGATCCATCAACTTCTAGTTTTCCATTAAATGCCTCAATTGACACATGAATTTGAATTAGCATAAAGTTAGACATAATGGTTAAGTTTACAAGAAGATTTGGAACAAAATGGGTGGTTGTGATCCGGCCAAGCCTTCGCAATACAGAAGTAAATATTTCGGGTGCTAAAAGATTGTTAGATATAGTTGGTGAATACTAAGCTAGAATGTCTGTACACCACATCCACAATCAAGGATAATTAGAGCAAAATCCATCCCAAAAAAAAATGTGTTACTAAAATATAAGGTGCATAAATGCATGACTATTCCAGGCTGTCATAATTTGGATAGTCAAAGATATTATTTTTCGTATATGATATACATGCGTACCACATTTCTGACAATCTTTATAGATATACGTATGTATTCATACTTAAAAATATATCAATTTGAATCGTTTATTCATATAGTTATAAGATGCCTATAGGAAAATTAATCAAAAATACAATTTCAAAATATATGCTTATAATTTCAAAATTTTTGTTATGATAATTCTGACATGAAAGGCCAAGAAAAGTATAATATAGGGATAAAGCAGTAAATATATCATTAAACAGCTGATAGCTGAAAATAAATAAAAAGGGAAAGTTACAATAATTTCAGAAATTTAAAAAGTTTTACCAACTTGTTTGGAGGACCACTGTTGACCAAAGGTTGCCTAATCATATCAAATTTCAGGATATCAAGTGTAATGTGCATTTCTAAGGGCTCTTGACTCAATAGTCAAGTTGAGCTTGGGGACCAAACCTGTGCTGGTTGAGTACAAGAGTTGAATACTGGAGGAAAAGACTAACTGATGAAGTATGGGACGACAGCAACATGCATGCGATCTCTATTCCACCACATACTAGAAACCAAAGTTGTAATTACGGTAGAAGGTGATTGAAAGTTACAGTTCAATAGTGGATTAGTCTTGAAATTTTCTTTCATTTTTTTATTCTCTTTTCGATTTTTTAAACTAAAATCAAGAACAACTGATTTTTAATTTTTTCAAAATCAATTTTTATAAAAATCAAAATCTATTGAAAACAAACCCTATGACTTGATACTTTTAATAATTCCATTTGAGGCTTGAGTCATGGATTCTCCTTCACACTAGCTAATCTTGTTGCCTTTACTTTCGAAGGAAAAAAAAAAATAAAGGTAAGTGTTAATTATCAGCTAGCCCTATAAATATAAATTATCTCATGTTGGCACAACCTTATAGTTTGTGAACCTATAAAATTATGATTTCGTTTGGTTGCGTATGTTGAGATATTTTGAATTTATGCCCCTTTTCCATTTAGTTAAGACAATTTATGGAAGAAATATGCACCAAAAAATATTCTTAATTAACGCTTAAAATGGATAAGCTAGACGACTTGTAATCAGCCTTATCACATATACATAATATATATATATATATATATATATATATATAAGTTATATTTAATGAGAACTGTGCATATATGCCAAATGATGAAAATGCAAGCTTGCAAGTGGAGTGCTGAATTTTGAATTGGCATAGCCATGATCATTCTTAAGGCTATTGTGGTCCTGTATCCGATTTTATCCTATAGAAAAAATGACAAATCTTGACAAGTACAGAGAGAAAATCAGAGACAAATTCTAATCGGATATTGT
The DNA here is from genome assembly GCA_024721245.1 of Mitragyna speciosa. Taxonomy (NCBI): domain Eukaryota; kingdom Viridiplantae; phylum Streptophyta; class Magnoliopsida; order Gentianales; family Rubiaceae; genus Mitragyna; species Mitragyna speciosa. The sequence goes on from JAMWEH010001888.1 coordinate 90,849, forward strand.
CTTGCTTTCACACTTGCTTTCTTCTAATGGTTCAGAACTTTCAACAGAAGACATACTACACCCCCATTCAATGCCAGCCCAATTTTCATTTTATATACCTTGGTACTGACGGCAAACTACATTTTGCTTTTCTTAAATATGAAAGTTGTTTCAGGGCTCTATATTTGGGAAGGTGGCAGAAGTGGTTTCCAAAGTTTCAATGTTATTTTTCTCAAAAAAAAAAAAAAAAAAAGTTTCGATGTTATCCCTATTGGACTTTAGCAGAAAATAGACAATTAAAACCTAACCAACAGTGGCTAATGTTCAAAATTAAATTGCCTTTAGCCAAAAGTTTTGATTTGGCAAATTTGGTTTCCAACTTTTGGAGTTTAGATAGTATGCCCCCTGATTATAAATAGTTATACTTAGGGTTTAATATGAATTGAGTTGTGAATTGGATCAATTATATATCTGATGCACATTTAGACCCGTAATAGAAAAGCTAATTAAATGTTCCTTTTCTATTCATTTTTATGCCACTATTTTTCTCACATTTTTTTTCTCCTCTACATACTTGGAATCAATTCTTGTACTTGCTTAATCTCATTCTTTTTGGTTGTAAATTTTGAATTTGTTATTTTGCTTACAAGCAATCAATTGATCATGTTCTAGCATATATTTCACTTATTGTGTTATATTTTATTTGAATGTTATATTTTAATGGGAAAGAGGAGAAGAAAAATTCTTAAAAGCACATAAAATTGGTACAAATATTTGAAATTTACCTCTTATAGTTATTGTAATTACAAGCCATAATAATAACCATTTGGACGCTGTTACCATTAATCACGTAAGAATTTGTGTAGTAGCATTCATAATAAGTTATACTATAACTAGAATTCTCCTCCTGCATTTCAAATGGTTTTTTTCCTTTGTTATTTGTCTATTATTATTCAATTGAAACTAATTTGAAAAGGAGTGATTCTTTAGAGTAAAGGAAACAGTTTTACCGGTATAAAGTATTTTTATAATTCTTTAAAAAGTTTTCTAGAAAGTATCACTAGTATGGTAAGTAATTTATCATTAAGAAATTCATTATCTCAATTTTTTATGTTTCTATCATGAATTTTAATAAACTATATGGTGTGTAAAATAAAAAAAAAATTAACTAACTTTTTCAGATGTTGAATTATAAGGTTCTTTGCACACATTTAATATATTTAATTTTTATGTCATATCATCTTAAATATGAAAATAATATTTTAGTCCCTAAAAGTTTTATATAATACAATAATAGATCCTAATATTTTTTCTTGGCCTTTTTAAATTCTGAACTTTTTATTAAAAATTTCTATTGAATATAGCAGCAACCAAAAAGCTAATTAATTCAATATTTTTTTGAAATGAAGTGCTACTTCTTTAAGTTCGTAATGCAAATGAAAAATTTATATAATCAATAGGAATAATTTATTGATCAAGCATGGCAACATTAGTAGAGCACTCGAACAAATGCTCATTCATGCCTTATTTCTTATGCATACAACGCTCAGACCACATCTTTTACATAGAGATAACCAAGGTACTTAAAGACGATCAAATTTTATGCAAATGATACATGACCACCGATTTTGAGTCACCAATTTATCACCCTTATTGATTTCACATAGGATGTGTGATTAATTTTATTGTTGCATGGGGTAATAAACGATGATGAGAAATCGGTGACATATATATATTGCTTTAATTCTTAACGTCGTCTGCAAATTCAGCATCAGGAGCTTCATGAGCAGTAGAACAGCACCTGTTGCATCCTCGACTATAAAGGCATCTGCGGCAGCAACCATATCTGCAGCGTATTATTGGACATACTAAATCACCACCACCAGTGTTGCCATACTTGGCGTCCACGACACCATCGGTCATGCTTTCTTGACCTGTAACATAACACAACTTAAACGATTGGACAAGAATCTCAATTAAACAATCCCTTCAGGTATGTAGCATCTTTGATTTCTTTAATAATTCGCTTAAATGGTCAAATTCTAGAATTGATTGTTACAAGTTTGTTTTCTTTGTCACCTTTATTTTCTGTCGTTTGAGGGAAGTGCAAATTGTAGGACGTGTTTCTTTATACTACCATAAACAGACATACGAGGAAGAAAAAATCAAAGTGTTATATCGTAAAATGTCTACAAAAATTTTGATATTAGTTAAAAAGAGGTCCTACTAGTCATTTAATCATGATGAGTAATCAAAGTGTACTTCTATGAAAATATGAAAAGACTTTGCAAGTCTTCTTATTTTCATAAAAAAAAAAATTGATAATGACTAAGGAGGAAGGTGAATAGAGTAAAGATGAAATTTCAATAGTAAGAATAACAGGAATGACTATGTATGAGTTGTATTTAATGCTGGACTTAAAATAGCCAATAAAAAAAACGACTAGCCTTCAGAAAAATTCAATTTAGATCCTCAGTGACAGTTTTTTGAGTGCTACTCCAATGCCATTTATAAGGTATTGTCATTTTGCATTTATACTATAATAATTATCTGATTTATTTCAAGTTTGATAAATGTAAATATAACGTAGTAATCTCTAGTGAATGGCACTAGGGTGGTATTGAGAAAACTAAACCGAGAAAAATTAGTTGAAATACAGGTATACTTCCCACTGGAGATTCATTCGACTTAGGATACATATCAATATACACAAAAAAAAAAAAAAAGGGCTAAAAGAATAGCTAGGCACCTGCAGCTTCCACCTCAGAGGAAATGAGGAGCACAAGAACACTGAAGAGAAGGAATAAACTTTTTGAGGCTGCCATTCGTTTACAATCGTACTCAAAACTCTTGACAAGTTCAATCGAAAGATTACTCTGATAAGAGCACTGGGCTAAAGCACCTATTTATAAGAGTTGGAGGGCCTTGTTGAGGGATGCTATTACAGAGACTGTTGAACGTTAGAAAAATACACATGCACGGGTTTTTGTCCTCATTTTAGTAGTTGATTGGGTTCTGTACTAATACCCCACTTGTACAGATGTGATTTGATAAGATTCAATGAAAAATGCCATTTCTTCTTGCGTCATGCGTGACACTCTTCCTCCCTTCTTCTTCTCCGGGCTGAAAATTCTTGTCTTATTTGTCAATTCCCTTGTCCATTTATGGATACATGGTCGTTCAGGTCCCCTCACGCTAGAATAAAGAAACCAACAATTGATGTAGTTGCATTTGATTTTTCCAAGATTGCCTTAAATTGTGATCTGATTTCATATGGTGATAATGCGTCCATTTCCCCCTTCTTTGGATTATATTCAATTTTCAACATCTCCCTGGCCTACATTTCAATCATTCTAGTTCAAAAATAAATAAAGAATAATGAATGCCGTAAATTTGTCCTTAACATGGTCAAACAGAGCTTAAGTTATCTCAGTGGAGATGATTACATTGCACACTCGTGCCAATTATCTTTCCTGACCTATTGGCAATTCTCTGGTCCAAACTTCAAATTATTCCATGCAAAGTTCTTTAAAACTCAAGGATGGAACAAAAAATTTATAGTGCATATGTGATCCTTTTGAAGTCCATGTGCGAAATCTGTTAAAAATTCTAGTTTTTCATAACCTTGTGGAATTGCAGGCTCAACCATATATAAATGAGCAAATGAACAAGTTTACCAAGTCTTGGTCTAGGGAATTGCATATGTGCGTTTGAAATAGTTAATGTAATGCACTAATAGAAGTTTAATTAGGAAAAAAAATGATGAAAAAAAAGATACCATAACGTAATGCAAAATATGAAACATACTTGTATGTTACAATATCAAGCGGAAAGTCACCTTCTTCCAAAATAGTCACTTAGGAACTAAATGTTGTTTCATGCACTTGGGTTCCCTGAATATCCAGTTCATATCTTCGGTGCCAATTTTTCCAGTGCCACCCCAGTGCCATTCACCAGGGACTGCCACCTTGCATTCACACTAGGATAGTTATCTAATTAATCTCAAATGTGATAAGTGTGAATGCAAGGTGGCAATCCCTGGTGAATGGCACTGGGGTGGCACTGGAAAAGCTGGCACCGAGGATCTGAACTGCTGAATATCCCCTCAATATTCCGGAAGTTAAAATTAGTTCATGATATAGTTGTAACTTCATTATAGTTTTTCCTTTTTTGTTATATGTTATTTCACCAGCTAAACATTACGACTTAAAAATAGATTCTTTTGGTCAAAAGGAAAATATGGCATCAAATTTGCTACATTTATTATGATTAATTTCTTTATTATCTTATAATTATTTAATTTTCACACCCCTTCAATACTTGAGATATGTGGCAGTTGGACCAAATTTGAATTCAAAAAACATAAAAAGCGAGATGGTTTTAGAAAAAAATTAGTTACACCACAATCCTGTATAGCTACACCAAAATGCTAGACACATACATCCACCATGCCTAAATTGTGAAAAATGACAAGGGGCCAAATTGCGATATCCGTGGCCAAATAGTAACCGAGTCATTCCACCCTCGTTAAAGGTCAATTACCTTGGCCCCCTGTTTCGTGGTCATCCGTTAAAAAGGAAGCATGTAACTCGTACTCTTCCAGATCTAAGTAGACATTAGAAAAATCTACATTAAGTTACAAGATTTCGATACATCAATTTAATTTGAACTATTTTTCTTACGGACTATAATTAGGAAACCAAACTTAGTAACAGTTTTTTTTTTTCACTTGGGGTCAGAACTTTTAATTATCTCAACTTAAACCATCTCAGCTACACTTTGCTTGAAATTCAGCAGCACCTTCCAGTGCCTGGAAACCATCTAATTTAGCTGCATCTCCCTGTGCTATGCATATGCACTAAGGATGGAAAACGAGGTCTATCTTCTGTCATTATGGATCATGGAATGGGGCTGTATGCTCCATTGCTCCAGAGAGAGAGAGAGAGAGAGAGAGAGAGAGAGAGAGAGAGTGTGTGTGTGTGTGTGTCTAAGGGACCTTTAATGATTGAGAACAAGGATTTTTTTGAATGGGTGAATGGTTGAAGTAAGTTTTTGTTATGGAATATGTCAGTGTTTAACTTTCATGAAAATCCATGGTAGCCTTGTGACCTTGGAAAATAAGACAGGACTTGTAAAATACGTAATATATTTAGAAGGCTGCTATACTTTTTTCATAAAAATTTAAGGAGAGCAAAGTCTAATATTTGCGAAAATATAGAACAACGTCTAACGCCTTGGTGTGGCTGCTTATATTTGTCTTTAGTTGCAGTGTATCATCGCCGCTAGGAGGTACATAAGATATAGCAAAGCAAATGAAAGACTTTAATGTTCGAGACTAATATTTTAAGGCAATTTACGTTACAGATCTAGATTTTAATCACATCTCAAATCTTCTCAATATGGGAACTTTTTCCTTTATTTTACCCACCTTTGGAGAAGCAATGCTATTCTATTCCACAATGGCGTGTAGATATCTTATACTTTTTTATCTATACCATAAAATTATGTGCCTATTACTCAAGACAAGTGCAGTTAATCCGGTTTCGCATGTGACTTAATTTCTACTATCAAGTTAATTAATGATCAAATTTGTCCTCACTGATTGGCCCTACTGGTGGCTGGCTGGCTATTGTGGACCCGGGGCCTCACAATTTGAATACTTTTCATTTGAAATAATTTTACAGCTGAGATCAAAAGTTAATAGATAAACGGTTTAGATCGAATACACTTTTACCTAGTTAATTCAATCTGCACATTCCATTGTCAAGTTGTCAAAAATAGCACTTGTGAGGCCCTTTCCCACTATTCATAGCCAAAAACTTTCTGAATTTTGCTAACTAGAGTTTTCTAATCTAGTTGCAGTTAACAATTTAATGCACAAGAAATGGTGAAAGCCATTTTGCTCACAAGAACTGCAGTCTGAATCAAGACTCAAAAAAATCATCTTACTTCCAGCTAGACAATGAAAATAAATGCAGCAGCTATTTGTATTTATATTCTTCATTAAGCTGCTGCTGACAAGTCAAGTGGATCAAAGAAGAAAACGGTGGTCGATAAGAGAAGAACAAGCCTGGTTGCCATTCAGATTGCAAAAACACGAGGTCTTTGTCTTACTAAATATTCTAATGCACAATTGCCTGACAGGACAAGAAACAATTTATGTGAGATATGCAACGAAGGGTATCTAATGATGCTGCAAGCTACTACTTTTTTTCAGCGTCCAAAGGACAAGAAACAAAGTTGTATGAGATATGCAACGTGGGGTATCAAATAATGCTGCAAGTTGTTATTGTTTTGCAGTGTCCAATAATCAAGTTGATCTGAGGTCTCTCTCGATATTTCTTGTTTTTAAATTGATATTTTATTAAAATAGTTTTTGACATTATGAATAATAAATTTTGCTTCCATCTCTAACATTTTGTTTTAATTACTAGGTCATTGCCCCAGCTTCTAGCGCAATTGGTCTCGTATCGGTGAGTGTGTTTTCGTGTAGATTTTATCTAATCTCAGAATCTGGATATTGATCCATCAACTTCTAGTTTTCCATTAAATGCCTCAATGGACATATGAATTTGAATTAGCATAAAGTTAGACATAAAGGTTAAGTTTACAAGAAGATTTGGAACAAAATGGGTGGTTGTGATCCAGCCAAGCCTTCGCAATAATAGAAGTAAATATTTCCTGTGCTAAAAGATTGTTAGATATTTGGAGAATCCTAAGCTAGAATGTCTGTACACCACATCCACAATCAAGGATAATTAGAGCAAAATCCATCCCAAAAAAAAATGTGTTACTAAAATATAAGGTGCATAAATGCATGACTATTCCAGGCTGTCATAATTTGGATAGTCAAAGATATTATTTTTCGTATATGATATACATGCGTACCACATTTCTGACAATCTTTATAGATATACGTATGTATTCATACTTAAAAATATATCAATTTGAATCGTTTATTCATATAGTTATAAGATGCCTATAGGAAAATTAATCAAAAATACAATTTCAAAATATATGCTTATAATTTCAAAATTTTTGTTATGATAATTCTGACATGAAAGGCCAAGAAAAGTATAATATAGGGATAAAGCAGTAAATATATCATTAAACAGCTGATAGCTGAAAATAAATAAAAAGGGAAAGTTACAATAATTTCAGAAATTTAAAAAGTTTTACCAACTTGTTTGGAGGACCACTGTTGACCAAAGGTTGCCTAATCATATCAAATTTCAGGATATCAAGTGTAATGTGCATTTCTAAGGGCTCTTGACTCAATAGTCAAGTTGAGCTTGGGGACCAAGCCTGTGCTGGTTGAGTACAAGAGTTGAATACCGGAGGAAAAGACTAACTGATGAAGTATGGGACGACAGCAACATGCATGCGATCTCTATTCCACCACATACTAGAAACCAAAGTTGTAATTACGGTCGAAGGTGATTGAAAGTTACTGTTCAATAGTGGATTAGTCTTGAAATTTTCTTTCATTTTTTTACATTTTTTTTATTCTCTCAACTGCTTTTTGATTTTTTAAACTAAAATCAAGAACCGCTGATTTTTAACTTTTTCAAAATCAATTTTTATAAAAATCAAATCTATTGAAAACAAACCCTATAACTCGATACTTTTAATAATTCCACGTGAGGCTTGACTCATGGATTCTCCTTCACACTAGCTAATCTTGTTGCCTTTACTTTATAAGGAAAAAAAATAAAGGTAAGTGTTAATTATCAGCTAGCCCTAAAAATATAAATTATCTCATGTTGGCACAACCTTATAGTTTGTGAACCTATAAAATTATAATTTCATTTAGTTGCGTATGGTTGAGATATTTTCAATTTATGCCCCTTTTCCATTTGGTTAAGACAATTTATGGAAGAAATATGCACCACAAAATATTCTTAATTAACGACTTGTAATCAGCCTTATCATATATATATATATATATATATATATATATATATATATAAAAGTTATATTTAATGAGAACTGTGCATATATGACAAATGATGAAAATGCAAGCTTGCAAGTGGAGTGCTCAATTTTGAATTGGCATAGCTTGCGCTGAGCCATGATCATTCTTATGGCTATTGTGGTCCTGTATCCGATTTTATCCTACAGAAAAAATGACAAATCTTGACAAGTCCAGAGAGAAAATCAAAGACAAATTCTAATCGGATATTGTCTTGCCTTCACACTTGCTTTCTTCTAACGGTTCGGAACTTTCAACAGAATACATGCTGCACCCCGATTCAATGCCAGCCCAATTTTCATTTTATATACCTTGGTACTTTCGCAAACTACATATTGCTTTTCTTAAAGATGAAAGTTGTTTTAGGGCTCTATATCTGGGAAGGTGGCAGAAGTAGTTTCCAAACATTCGATGTTATCTTTTCTTGAAAAAAAAAAAAAAGGTTTCGATGCTATCCCTATTGGACTTTAGTAGAAAATAGACAATTAAAACCTAACCAACAGTGGCTAATGGTCAAAATTAAATTGCCATGAACCAAAAGTTTTGATTTGGCAAATTTGGTCTCCAAATTTTGGAGTTTAGAAAGTATGCCCCCTGGTTATAAATAGTTATACTTTCGGTTTAAGATGAATTGAGTTGTGAATTGGATCAATTATATATCTGATGCACATTTAGACCCGTAATACAAAAGCTAATTAAATGTTCTTTTCTATTCATTTTTATGCCCCTATTTTTCTCACATTTTTTTCTCCTCTACATACTTGGAATCAATTCTTGTACTTGCTTAATCTCTTTTTTTTTTTTTTTTTTGTAAATTTTGAATTTGTTATTTTGCTTATAAGCAATCAATTGATCATGAATTCTAGCATATATTTCACTTATTATGTTAATTAAATACTCAATTAAACAATATACTTTTAAAATATGAGAATTATATACTGTATATAAAGGGTTAGTTTGATAAGTCCACTTACAGTTAAAAATTAATGGATTAACAGCTTATTGGACTCATCATTTTTAATAACAAAATTTTCTTACCATTTAATACATTAAGCATTGCTTAATTTGTGTTCAAATTTTTAAATGAAAGAATTTCACCTAATTTACTAAATTTAAAGTATGTCTCTCTTCTGATACACATACAGCACACTCTCTCACACACACTTGTGCACACACAATTTCTTTATTTCACGCATACCCACAGAAACATATTCTTTTTACCGCATATGCGCCCACACACAAATACTTTCATTCTCTGTCGTTGACACATGCAGAAACATAAACTTTTTTTCTCACTCTTACATATAGACAAGTATCCACATATGGTCTCTTTCTTACATATGCACATAATTTTTCTATTTCAAACACACGCACGTAGATAGACTTCTTCTTCTCTCATACATTTACTTGCCGTCTTTTTTCTCTCATATACACATCCTCACACATTCATGCACACACATGCAAACATATTGTCACAAATCTCTTTCTTACATACATGCATACTTTTTCTCTTTTAAATACACATGCACATACATAGACTTTTTCTTCTCTCATACATATGCTTGCAGTCTGTTCCTCTCATATACACATCCTCACACATTCTCGCACACACATGCAAACATATTGTCACAAACAAACATACTCATATTCATTTTCTCATACAAATCACACATGTGGACACACACGTATGCTCTCTCTCTCTCTCTCACACGCACACATGCATACATACTCTTTCTCACACATGTGTAAGTATCCTTATATATATATATATATATATATATATTTTTTTTTTTTTTTGCAAACGACAACAGTAGTATGTATTCACATTAACCAAAAGGTTCTGTACAATCTAGGTAACTACCCAACAAGAACTTCTATGGTAACTACCCAACAATTAGCGCTGATAGGTGTAGGTATCCTTATACACTATCAGTAAATTATTTTATATTTTAAACATAAATTATTATCTTTATAAAGTGAGATTATTTTTATTTAGTGCTTAAATTCAGTTAATTATCAAAGCGATTTAACTTTACAAATTTAGCGACTTAATACTTTCAGCATTTAAGTTTCATTTAGGCTTCAATTTTATCAAACAGACCCGAAAGTTTATCTAAATTTTTTTATTTCAATAGGTTATCAATGAACTTTCAAATAAAGTCATTTTTCTTAAAACCATTTCATTTTATCATATTAAAGAACTACTAGAAAAACTTTATTGTTTCAATGTTATATTTTAATGGGAAAGAAGAGAAGAAAATTCTTAAAAGCACATAAAATCTGTACAAATATTTGAAATTTACCTCTTATACTTATTGTAATTACAAGCCCTGATAATAACCATTTGGACGCTGTGACCATTAATCACGTAAGAATTTGTGTAGCAATAATTATAATAAGTTATACTATGACTAGAATTCTCCTTCTGTATTTCAAATGGTTTTTCTGCTTTGTTATTTGTCATTGTTATTCAACTGAAACTAATTTGAAAAGGAGTGATTCTTTAGAGTAAAGGAAATAGTTGTTACTAGTATAAAGTATATTTAGAATTCTTTAAGAAGTTTTCTAGAAAGTATCACTAGTATGGTAAGTAATTTATCATTAAGAAATTCATTATCTCAATTTTTTATGTTTTTATCATGAATTTTATAAATTAGTACAGATGTATAAAATCAAAAGAATTTTTAACTAACTTTTTTAGATGTTGAATTATAAGGTTCTTTGCACACATTTAACATATTTAACTCAATTTATATGTCATATCATCTTAAATAGGCAAATAATATTTTTAGTCCCTAAAAGTTTTATACTAATACAATAATAGATCCTAATATTTTTTCTTGGCCTTTTTAAATTCTAAACTTTTTATTATAATAGAATAGTTCCTTACCTTTTTTATTCAGTCTTAAAACCCTTTTTTTCATATCTAAACTTTTTTCCTTAAACTTGGTTTTGTGTGCTAGCTTAGTCTCTTTTAAATTGGCTTTTCTAATTTTTTAAGTCAAAACCACCAGAGTGGTTAAAATGTAGAACCAACAATTAATTTCGTTCTCCGTATTAGATTTGAGTCAATGAAATTGAAATTATTTGAGAAAATATCAAAGGTCTAGTAGAATGTTTTGCTAATTCGATCAATTTAGCGGCAAAAGTCTATATGAGCCTATTACAATGGACGGGTATGAAGGCTCTAAAAATTTAATAATTTCTGTCTCAGATCAAGGCATATTGACTGTAGCCGATCTGTGCAGTTCGAATAACCTTTTTTTAAATTGAAATTTTGATGGCGAAAATTGGCCGCAATTGACAAAGCGCAATTCAGAGTTAAATCTTATGTAGGGACAAGAAGTTAATTAATTGCTTGATCATGCTTTTTTGATACAAACACATACAACATTTTCAAGTTCAGAAATGATAAGCATGACTTTTTAATGATATTAGATTAATATTAGTTAAGACTGAGTTGGCATACAAAAAAATGTTTAGGGACTTGAAAGGTCAAGAAAAAGATTCAATACTACCTAAAATTATATTTTCCCTCTAAAAATCCTAACTGTTACTGTTTGAAACTTTGGGATCCATATTCATCTATATTCAAAATATTGAATACCAAAAATACAAAGTTAGAAATTTTATCTAATGTCAATTTGATTTTGACTATTAGTCACTTGTTAAAGTTTGGTAATTGGCAATTTTGGCCGAATTTGAAACATTAGGGACCAATTTATTTCATTAAAACTACGGAAATAGTTTAACCACCTTTTCACCTATAAGAGACCAAAACTGCATTTCTCCCTAAACGTAGTATAAATGTATTTATAATATTAATTTATACATTCTACTTTATTAATTATTTTTATATTCAACTTTTAAACTTTTTTAAGCTAAAAAGTCCTTATTATTTGAGCATATTAGTTTTGAATGAAATTTGAAGTCTTATAAATCATTTGCGTATTAAATGGAATTTACGAATCAAAGAATAAAGTGTACAAACCATTGCCCTATTATTTAAACTCAGCATCACCAGGAATATGGATTTGCGGAAAAGTCTGCTGATTTCATGCTAGTACATGATATAACCGCGTCATGGCAGCTAGAGAAAACTTCAGTAATGGTAGAAAAAAAGGTAATACCTGAATAATTCACCAATCAAGGAAATTTTAGTATTGCAGGGGTTACAGTCTTCTATTGCACAAGAATATGCCATTATTTCAAAATATCTATAGTGGCCCGGGAATTTTCATTATTTACACCTTGCATTACATTATTACAGTAGGGGAGTGAGGAAAAAAGTAAATGGAAGTGTTCTAGATGAATGCTTAGAGAGCTATTCAGGATGGAAAATTTGAAGTAGTAATCAATAGCAATGTACACTGCCATTTGTGACCATAAACATGAAATATATCCCAGGCACAATCAACCGGATTAAACTTTCTCTTCAATTATTTTTTAGTGACACAATATAGTTTTATATTGATATAATTTTATTTTACATTACGGCTAGATAAAAAAATAAAAAAAAGGCAGAGGATTTGAAATGCATGAATGTCTTCGTGTACAAGTATACAAATTCTAATTGAATAGTGCAACTTGAATATCCGCTATATTTCCCAAAAGAAATGCAATTTATGATAAGTTGGACTTTCTATCAAATATTAAAATCCTTGTTTCAATGGCAAACTAAATCACGGGGTCTACCAATTGGTCATGGATATTCTGTTACATTTATCATATTACACTATATATTACACCTACTAATAGGGTGACACATATCCAATTATCCAATTAGACTACAACTTTTTTGTAACTTTTCATCACACAGAGGATACGTGTTAATCCATTAACGAGTGTAATATAAAGTGTAATAAATGTAATAGAAGACCGAAGCCCTACCAATTTGTGCAAATTGTATCCAAGAGGCTCTTGTATACATTGTCTCTCACTCACTCTCCTCGACAACCATGTCACCAAATATTCCTATAAATAGTGAAGCAAATGTACCAGCATTCTCATTCTTCTCAATACCAAAATTTGAGTACATAAATATTGTTGTGTGGGAAAAATATGAGTTCCAAGGGAGTTCTTTTCCTTTGCCTTTTGGCTGCAGTTCTGATGGTTGTCTCGGAGGTGTCAGCCAGGGAATTGGCTGAAAGTAAGAAATCCATTTAACAATTTAATAATTGTAATGTCTACAAAACAAAGACTTGTTTGCATACTAACTCTATTGTGCATGATTTTATTGTCTTGTTTGCAGCAAATGCAGCAGAGAAGACAAATGGCTTAGAAGAATCCAAGTACCCTGGAGGTGGATATGGAGGATACCCAGGTGGTGGATATGGAGGGTACCCTGGTGGAGGCTACGGAGGACGTGGCGGCTATGGTGGTGGACGTGGTGGCTATGGTGGTGGACGTGGTGGTTATGGTGGAGGTGGACGTTGCCGCTATGGTTGCTGTGGCCGCGGCTATTATGGCTGCAGGTGCTGCTCATATGCTGGTCAGGCAGTCGACGCTGATTTTGAATCCGAGCCTCAAAACTAAAAGCCAAATGGCTGCTAAGTATTTAATGTAATTTGGCTCGCAATGCGAATAAGAGCTTAATCTGTGATGTGTATCACCATAAGGAAACTGCTGCAAATGGTATTGTACTTTTTATTTGAATAATGAGAAATAATTTGGAAGTTTATTTGTCTGTTTCAAGTTTTAACAGAAATTATTTTGGTTTTCCTTTTTTTTATTTAATTTGTTTGGGAAAAAAAAAAACTAAAGCTATAACCACAGGTCAAGTGGTGTTTGATTCTTTCCAATTTCTTCAAAAGCAAAAATTTTAGAAAAAGAAAAATAACTTAGCAAGATCCTCAATATTATTTTTTTAAGATGTCAAAATTATATGTAAGAATATACAATCTGACAAACATTCTTTTATCTATTATTTGAAAAATTAAGAGATCAAGACAAGCACTTAGTCCATCATCTGAAAATCTTTCTCCAAACATCAACTAATATCATGGTATCTAGTACATTTTAAAAAATCAAAATCCATTTATTGACCTTAAATCCTTTGTTCACAAAGCCAAAGGGAAAAAAAAATCCTTTATCCAGTAAAGGAGAAGGAAATGGAAAAAGCAAATGATAGAGGAAGAAACTGCAAGAAGATGAACGTTATGTGTACCTGTAAAAAAATTCAGGAAGCCCAACACAATTAAATGGCTGGTTCTTGATCAAATCTTATTCCATAATTTTTTTTTTTTTGGTTAATCTTTTAACTTACAAGGAGTAGATATTTCTCTGAAGACCTTTTTATGGATGGTAATTTCTTATCACCCAGTATACAATAGTCAGTATAACATTTTGTTTTACAGATTTTATGCTTTGGAATTTAAGCTAAACTAGTATTGGTAAATGCCTTTGTCATAAGTTTTTTTTGTTTCTACAGATTAAATACTGACTTCAAATAATTTTTTCTGTTTGTTTGCTCTTGACAAATAGGTGCATAATTTAAGGGTTCTTTTAGTCATTAGTTCAAGATAAGCCAAGATAAAAGACAACTGCTGGAGTGCGTCAAATATGATGTAACAATCAGTTTGGATTAGGATGGTTTATCAAATATTACAAAACCAAAGTAAAATTGATCAATTTCGCAAAAAATTTGATTTAGATTAACCAACCAAAAACCATTTACATTGTTATCGTTTTTACAGGAAATATTATCTTGACTCTTTTTTAGATAAAAAAATACTAGCACGACCTTGAGACACAAGTATTTGCTCCTTTTAATTAAATGATTAATGGAGATTGACAGTCAACACTGGGCTGAAAATTCAAATTTTAATTTTTTGCATTTGAAATGTTTAGACAATGCATCTTTTCATGTGAGGAAGAACCACATGCAAAAATTACACGTGTTGCTTGACTTTATATGTTGTACATGCAATGCTTGAATTTGTACACACTTGATTGTGCGCTTAAAGTTTTTTGTAAGGGTTGATTTTTAACTGTTTTGCAATTAGATGTACCCTTGGAACAGACGTATAATAACCACATGCACATAATTCAAATACAAAACCAGTAAATTACATAGAATGAAACTAAATTAAAAGTTTATACAGAAATTGGAGAGCTAATGAATTACTTAATGTATTAAATGGAAGAAAAATTTTGTTATCAAATATAATGAATTCAAAAACTTTTTAATTCATTAATTTTCAACATTATGTTAAGTTATCAAACACTTTCCTTACAAAGGAAGGGATTAGAGGGGCAATACCCTTAGATAGGAGATGCTCAGCTGCAGAAAAGCAATCGTTAGTCTAGCAAAGGGAGTAAGAAAAATATTTTACATTTTCTTTTCACATATCTTTTGAAAATTTGTGAAGGAATATCAAATATATAATTTATCTTTTACTTAAATGAAACTCCCCATTTGTTTTCATATTAGTTTTCATAATCTACTTTATCAAAACATTTTCTTAGAAAAATCACAAATGTCTACCAAAGAATTTTCTTGAAGAAAATGACACGTGCATGGCTTTTGTCCAGTTTTAGTAGCGGATGGTCGTCCTACTTAATTTCTCTCGGGTTCTTTATGGCCCACTTGTATCAATGTGATGGATAAGATTAAATGAATATGCCATTAATTATTTGGTCTCCATCGATGGATACATGGCCATGCAGGTCCCCTGTACAACGGAACAAATAAACCCTTGCAATAATTGCATTTGAATTTTCCAACCCTGTACAACAGAACAAATAAACCCTTGCCATAATTGCATTTGAATTTTCCAACAGTGACATATTTGTGATGTGGTCTGATACAGAGATAAAGTGACCATTTATATATAATGTTCCATTTTCGATGTTATACTTCTTAGATTTACTTATTCAAAAAACTGAATACAAAAATATGTGCTTAAGCTGGTCACGTAGAGCTCAAATCATCTCAACTGAATACAAACACACTCACATTCATTTTCTCACACAAACACAAATGTAAAGACACACACGTACTCTCTCTATCTCTCTCACACACACACACACTATTTGTCACACACCTGTAGGTATACTTATACACTATCTCTAATTGTTTCATATTTTACAGATAAAATTATTATCTTTATAAAGTGAGATAATTCTATTCTCATCCTTCTCAATACCAAAAATTTGAGTACATAAAATCTTGTTGTGTGAGAAAAATATGGGTTCCAAGGCAGTCCCTTTTCTGTGCCTTTTGGCTGCAGTTTTGATGGTTGTCTTGGATGTTTCAGCCAGGGAATTGGCTGAGAGTAAGAAATCCGTTTAACAATACAATAATTGTTATATGTCTACATGTAGGAAGTTAAACCAAGTACATAGTTTATTTTATTTAGTTATCACACGCGTCCCATTTTTATTGGTTGTTTTTAGTTGGTTGCATGGTTTATTTTAGTCGCAGTTGTATGGGTTCACAACCCATGTTAGCATTAGGGGTTTTGCTAGTTTTTAGCAGCCGTATGGCTTTGTTTTTAGTCAGTGCCGCATCCGTCAGTTTTTTTTAGCCTTTCTAGCGCAGCCATCACGTTCGATTTTCGTAAGACAATTGCAGCGGCCTCTTTATCGTATTATTGAATAAAAAATTTTCTCTCTCAATTTTCTTTGTCTTTCTTGTCTAAATTCTTGTGAATTTTCTTCATCTATTTGATTTGGGTCTATCATATTAGTATCAGAGCCATGGCACTAACAAATATTACTTGTTTAGTTCCAAAATTGAAGAATAGGGAGAAGTATAATTTTTGGAGGAAACAGATGTTAAGTCATCTAAAGGCATATGGGTTAAATCAATACGTAGAAGAAGGGATTGGTAAAGATGCTGATGCACAAAAGACAAAGAGGGATAACATGGCACTGTCACAAATTCATCAGAGAATTGAATATAATCAATTTTTGAAAAAAATTGCTACTATAGATACGACGAAGGAGACTAGAGATATTTTGGAGAAAACATTCAAAGGCGTAGATCGGGTTCAACAAAGTAATTTGATGATGCTAAAGAGGAAGTTTGAACTTGCAACAATGGAAAAATCTGAATCAATTTAATCATATTTTTCGTCTGTCAGGATCAACGTCTCAATCAACTTTCTGATGGAGTATTTGTTAAGAAAGTTCTTAACACCTTTACCCATGAAGTTTGATCACGTAGGTGACAAGTAATTTCAAGAAACCAAGAATTTGTCAGAATTAAAAATTGAAGAATTGCAAGGCTAATTAATTCTACATGAATAGAGAATTAATGAGAAGATGGAGCACACCTAGATACTGTAAAGAAGGCCCTACAGACATAGTTAAATTTGAAGGCAAAGGATGAACCCAAAGAGCAAAGAAATTTTCAATAGAGAAATCAGGACAATGGCAACAGAGGTCATGACTACAACAACAGAGGTAGAGGCAGATGGAATTCTCAACGTGGTGGTAGAGGTAACGATTTTAATTTTAGAGATGGCCCTAGTAGAGGTAGAGGTGATGATTATAATTATGACAATAGATATAATTTTAACCAAAATAATGATGGCCAGAGGATTCAGTGTTATAACTGTGGAAAATTTGGCCATAGAAGATTTGAATGTAGATCTAACAGTAATTTTCAGGCTCATGTTGTTGAAAATCAAGCTCAGAATAATAATCAAAATTCGGAGACTTTATTATTAGCTTGCAATAATGATAGAGTTGTTGATAAAAATAAATGGTTTTTGGACACTGGATGTAGTAATCATATGTGTGAGAAGAAAGAATTATTTTCTGAGCTTGATGAATCTATCAAAGGTGAAGTAAAATTTAGGAATAACACTGTACTACCAGTGTTTGGGAAAGGAAAAATCCCCGTTAGCCTAAAAAATGGATCTATCAATTTTATTTCTGATGTGTTTATGTGCCTGGGTTGAATCATAATTTGTTGAGTATGGGGCAATTGTCATAGAAGAATTATGACATTCGTATTAAACAAGGTATTTGTACTATTTTTGATAAGAGAGTTGGTATGGTTACTAAGGTGACAATGACTCCAAACCGTTTATTTCCATTAAATTTGAATAGTGGAGATTTTTCTTGTTTGAATACTGTGATTAACGATGATAATTGGTTGTGGCATATATGGTTTGGTCATTTAAATTTTGACAGTTTGAGATTTTTGGCTAGTAAAATTATGGTTTTTGGGTTACCTAGCATCAGTTGTCCTGATAGAGTGCATGATATGCGTGTTTTGGGCAAGAAGCACAGGGAAGTTTTCAGACAGGTAAATCATGGAGAGTAAGGAGACCATTAGAGATCATTCATTTAGACCTGTGTACTGTGGAGGTTCCTTCAAATGGTGGTTGCAGGTATTTTATTACCTTTATTGATGATTTTAGTAGGAAAGCTTGGGTTTATATTTTGAAGGAAAAATCTGATGCGTGTGATACTTTTAAAAAATTTAAAATTTTTGTTGAAAAGCAAAGTGGCTTTCAAATAAAAATTTTGAGAACAGATCGAGGTCAAAAATATATTGCCTGTGATGATTTTCTTGAGAAAAATGGTATTCACTATCAGTTGACAGTCAGGTACACTCCACAACAAAATGGAGTGGCAAAGAGAAAAAATAGAACAATTATGGATATGATGAGATGTATGTTGAAGTTGAAAAATATGTCAAAGTCCTTTTGGGCAGAGGCAGTTGCTTGTGCCATTTATTTGTTAAACAGGTGCCCCACGAGAAGCCTAACTGATAGTACCCCTGAAGAAGCTTGGAGTGGTAAGAGACCATTTGTTGGTCATCTCAAAGTATTTGGATGTATTACTTATTCACATGTTCCTAATCAGTTGAGGAAGAAACTTAATGATAAAGGAGAAAAGTGTGTATTTATTAGCTACAATGAAGTGTCCCGGGTTTATAAATTATTTAATCCTACTTCAGAAAAAATAATTATTAGTAGGGATGTGACTTTTGATAAGAGAGGTGTTTGGGACTGGACGAAGGAGGATCCCAAAGATGCAGATTTGACTTTAAATTTTGACAAGGAGGATGAAGATATTAATTTTCAACAAGTGCCTGTTACTTTGGGCTCACAAATTGAGTTAATAGGTTGTCCACACAGCCACAAACAGTTGCCTGCTCATTTACAGGATTATGTTGTTACTCTTAATAATGTTGCTTCTAATGAAGAAATTGTTAATTTTGATTTGTTTACAGATTGAGACCCTGTAATTTATGAAGAGGCTATCCAAGATAATCATTGGATGAAGAAATTCATGCCATTGAGAAAAATAATACATGGGAGTTTAACACTCTTCCTGCTGATAAGAAGGCCATTGGAGTGAAATGTGTCTTCAAAAGGAAGTACAAGGGCAACGGAGAAGTGGAGAGATTCAAAGCAAAGTTAGTTGCTAAGGGATATAAGCAAAGCCAGAAATTGATTATTTTGAGGTATTTGCACCTGTTGCTAGACTTGACATTGTTCGTTTGATAATTTCCCTTGCTGCCCAAAATAAATGAAAAATTCATCAAATGGATGTTAAGTCTACTTTTTTTAATGGAGTACTTAAAGAAGAGGTCTATGTTGAACAGTCTGTAGGGTATATCACAAGAGGCCAAAAAGATAAGGTGTATAAGTTGAAAAGGGAATTATATGATTTGAAACAAGCTCCAAGAGCCTAGTATACAAGAATTGATTCTTATTTTATTTCTCGTGAATTTTTTAGGTATCCATATGAGCATACTTTGTATGTTAAATCTTCTATTCGTGGTGATGTATTGATTGTATGTCTATATGTAGATGATTTAATTTTTACAGGCAATAATCTTGAGATGATTGTTGAATTTAGGAAGACCATGATCAAGCAGTTTGAGATGACAGACATGGATCTGATGTCTTATTTCTTTGGTATTGAGATTTTTCAATCTGACGGTGGTATTTTTATTTCTCAAAAGAAATACGCAGGTGATATTTTGAAGAAATTCAAGATGGATGGGGTTAAGCCAATTTTGACACTTGCTGAAGAAAATTAAAGTTGACCAAAGAGGGCACTGGTGGATATGTAGATCCTTCCTACTTCAAGAGTTTGGTAGGGAGTTTGAGATATTTGACTTCTACGAGGTCAGATATCAATTTTTATGTTGGTTTGATTAGCAGGTTTATGGAGAATCCACGTCAGTCACACTTGCAGGCTGCAAAAAGGATCTTGAGGTGCATCAGAGGTACTCAGGGAGATGGCATTTTTTATTCGTGTAGTGATCCTGTTAAACTTTTTGGGTATACAGACAGTGATTGAATTGGTAATACAATTGAAAGAAAGAGTACTTCTGGCTATGCATTTTTTACTGGCTCAGGGATCTTTTCTTAGAGTTCTAAGAAGCAACAGGTGATAGCTTTGTCTACTGCAGAGGTAGAGTATATTGCTGCAGCTAACAGTGCTACTCAGGCATTGTGGTTGAGGAGGATGCTTGGTGTTCTACAACACACGTAAGATGATCCGACGAAGATTTGTTGTGATAGTAAATCAGCAATTGAGTTGTCCAAGAATCAAGTTCTTCATGGGCGTAGTGAGCACATTGACATTAAGTATCATTTCATACATGAGTTGGTTCGTGATAGGGAGATTGAGGTTGATTATTGTAGAACTGAGGAGCAAGTTGCAGATATATTCACGAAGGCTTTGAAGACGGACACATTCTTGAAGTTGAAGAAGATGTTGGGTATGTCCACGTTTAAAGAACTTGGTTTAAGGGAGGCTATGTAGGAAGTTAAACCAAATCCATAGTTTATTTTATTTAGTTATGACACGTGTCCCATTTTTATTGGTTGTTTTTAGTTGGTTGCATGGTTTATTTTAGTCACAGTTGTATGGGATCACAACCCATGTTAGCATTAGGGGTTTTGTTAGTTTTTAGCAGCCGTATGGCTTTGTTTTTAGTTAGTGCCGTTTTCTTCAGTTTTTTTTAGCCTCTCTAGCGCAGCCATCACGTTCAATTTTCGTAAGACAATTGCAGCGGCTTCTTTATCGTATTATTGAATAAGAAATTTTCTCTCTCAATTTTCTTTGGCTTTCTTGTCTAAATTCCTTTGGGTTTTCTTCATCTATTTGATTTGGGTCCATCACTACAAAACAAAGAATTGTTTGCATGGCATAAATTGATCGATATATTATACTAACTCTACTGTGCATGATGTTATTGTTGTTTGCAGCAAATGCAGCAGAGAAGACGCATGGCTTAGAAGAATCCAACTACCCTGGAGGTGGATATGAAGGATACCCTGGTGGTGGATATGGAGGGTACCCTGTTGGCTGCTACGGAGGACGTGGCAGCTATGGCGGTGGACCTCGCTGTTATGGTGGACGTTGCCGCTATGGTTGCTGTGGCCACGGCTATTATGGCTGCAGATGCTGCTCATATGCTGGTCAGGCAGTCGACGCTGATTTTGAATCCGAGCCTCAAAACTAAAAGCCAGACTCTTATGGTGCCTCAGTGCATGCCATGAATGCTAGAAGTGGCTGCTAAGATTAAATGTAATTTGGCTCGCAATATGAATAAGAGCTTAATCTGTAATGTATATCCCCATGAGGTGAACTATTGCAAATGGTATTGTACTTTTTATTTGAATTATGTGAAATAATTTGGAAGTTTATTTGTCTGTTTCAAGTTTTAACAGCAATTATTTTGGTTTGCCTTTTTTTATTTAATTTGTTTAAAAAAAAAACTAAAGCTATAACTACAAGTCAAATGGGGTTTGATTCTTTCCAACTTCTTCAAAAGCAAAAATTTAAGGGGGGAAAAAAAACTTGGCAAGGTCCTTAACAATCTGAAAAACACTCTTTCATCTATTATTTTAAAAATTAAGAGATTCAACCTAAGACAATTACTTAATCCGTCATCTGAAAATCTTTCTCCAAACGTCAACTAATATAATGGTATCTAGTGCATTTTAAAAAAACCAAAATCCTTTTATTGACCTTAAATCCTTTGTCTAGGAAGTCTTGGAAAGAAACAAAAAAAAATAAATAAAATAAATCCTTTGTCCAGGGAAGGAGAAGGAAAAATGAAAAAAGTGAATAATAGAGGAAGAAACTACTAGATGATGAACTTTATGTATACCTGTAAATATTTCAAGAAGCCAACAGAATTAAATGGTTGGTTTTTAATCAAATCTTCTTTCATCTAGAAAGAGTTTCACCCGAAAGACTTAATGCAATGAACAAAGTTATTTGAGGTGATTAAGTGGATTATTTCGTAAAAGTTTATAAACTGAAAATTGATTATTTAAGTTCGTAAAAGTATAAATGGATCTTCTACATGGTTAATAAACACTCACGCATGTTAGTTAAATAGTTTAGCTATAACATGAACATTCCCTTGTTTGCTTGATTATAAATTTTAAAAGATGATATTTTTTGTTAATTATTTAACTTACAAAAAGTAGATATTTCTCGAAAGACTTCGTACGGATAATAATTTCTCATCACCCAGTCTATAATAGTTAATGTAATAACTTGTTTTACAGGCTTTATGCTTTGGAAGTTAAGATAAACCTGTATTTTGCGAGTGCCGTCCATAAGTTTTTTGTTTTTGTTTCCTGTAGATTAAATATTTGACTTCAAATAATTTTTTAGTTTGTTTGCTCTGATTTGACAAATAGGTGCATAATTTAGGGTTCTTTTAGTCAATTAATCAAGATTAAACATGATAAAAGACAACTGCTGGAGTTCGTCAAATATGATGTAACAATTGTCGCGCCTCATTTTTTTCGAAAAATAGAAAAAGGGAATATTATGTTTATTTGTTGGAAAAAGAGTATAATTTTTTGTAAAAATGATTTTTAGAAAATGATTTATAAAAGATAGTTCGACAAAAATGTGATTTTAAAAAAATATGCTTTATTTTAAAACAAAAAGAAAAGAGCCTAAAATGAAACTTTGAAAATGCGACGATTTTTAGCCCGAAAATAGAGTCTAAAAAGGGTTTTTAGTGAAAAGGGAGTCACCACTTGGTATTGAGTTTTGGTGTACTAAGTCACCGAAAAATATTTATAAATGTAAGAAAATCGATAATGGTTTATTTAGAAAAATAATTTTTGGGGAAAAGTGTAAGAAAGACAAAAACCCTTTTGACAACTCCAGATCTTTGAAAACAAGAGAAAAAGGTTCGGGAGTCATAGTTGAAGAAAAGGAAGGCAAAGGCTCGCGCCTAAGGCACCTTTCAACCTAGCCAAAACTAGTTGCGAGGTTTAGTCAAAATTTTCCTAATATAACCCTAAGATTTTATCATATTTGGATGCAACTATATGAATGCAAATCTAGTACTAAAAAATAAATATCGTTAAGGGACAACAATGTTCCATTGAGGTTTGGTCGAGATTATCGAATTACTTGCGAAACCCGAATTTAGACCTCAATGGAGTCACGAGTATAGATGCAAATTGAAATGTTAAAAAAAGAAAAGGAAAATAGTAATATATGTAGACACCAAATTTTGACACACCTTTGGTAAAAATATGTGTGTTACTTTATTTTAGGGGGTACTTTTCATTTTTCGAGGGTCGATTACAGTTTTCATGCAATTATATCTAATTTGTCATATCAGGGGCAAAATGGTAATTTTACAATGTAAATATTAGTTTATTTTATTTTATTTCCTAAATACATAATTTTGCTATTTTTATCATTATTTATGATTCTAATAATTTGCGGGAGTCATTTATTATTTATTTAAAAATTTAGCATTTTTCATTCAACAGGCACGTTTTCCAATGCATTATTTTTATGAGAATTTTCAAGTGAAAAATTTTATATATGCATTTTGTATATTCATAAATTTTCTACAAAAAGCTTCATAATTTTTAGAGGTCATTTAGTATTTATTTAATTTTAGTCTTTTATTTATTAAGGGCACATTTCCCTAAGAATGCGTTAATCTTAAGAATTTTTTAGGGAAAAATTTCAGTATATGTGTTTCCTGTGATAATATATTAGGTGTAAAATTGTTGTGATTTTTAAGAGTCATTTAGTATTTCTTGTGATTTTCATAATTTTATCATATTATGTCACAGTTTCCAATGCATTTTATTCAAGAATTTTTTGTGTAAAAAAAAAAAAAACCAGAATTAAAACAACAGCAGCGTTGCTGCTGTTGTTTCTGCCATGTTCACCTAAAACAACCAATGTCAGCATATTTGGAGGGATTTTGGAGGATTTTCTTCCTTCCCCATCTACTTTCATCATCACAATCACAAAAAAAAAATCACTCAATTTCACTCGCTCTCCCTCACGTTCCTCACCAGACCAGCATATTAGCACACACTTCACTCACTCTCTTGGCCTCCCCTTCCCCTCCACAAAACAGCACACAACATACACACACCTGCACATTTTTTTACTCCCCTGAAGCACAAACACCTCCCCCTGCACCTGCACTCTCAACCCAGCAAACACACATTACACTCGACCCTTCCCCTGCAATTCACAACACAGCACACACAAACACCCACAAAACACACACCTGCAATTCACAACACACAGACACACCATTACACACAAACACACACAGCAACACACACACCTCCACCTTCACCCCTGCAATTCTCACAAACACACACACCTGCACATTTTTTTACTCCCCTGAAGCACAAACACCTCCCCCTACACCTGCACTCTCAACCCAGCAGACACACATTACACTCGACCCTTCCCCTGCAATTCACAACACAGCACACACAAACACCCACAAAACACACACCTGCAATTCACAACACACAGACACACCATTACACACAAACGCACACAGCAACACACACACCTCCACCTTCACCCCTGCAATTCTCACAAACACACACAAAGCACAAAACTCACTACACCACTTGCATCCCTTCCCCTGCAATTCACAACACAGCACACACAGCACACACACCACACACATTATACACCACCTGCATAGACACCTGAACACACACACACACAACAGACCTGCATTACACACACGCACCCTGCAAACAAAACACACATACGCACAAACACACACACCACACGCATCTGCACAAGCATCACAAACACGCATCAAATACACAGCCAATTACACACAAACAATACACGCCCAATCCATTACATACACCTGCAAAAACATAAAAAAAAAAGGGGAGCACAACAACAGCAAACAACAACAACAGTAACAGCAATAGCACCACCACCGCCCCTATTCCAGGTAAATTTCATATTCTCGCTTTCAAATTTTTTTTCTTCTTTCTTTTGTTGTTTTGTTTTGTATAAAATCATAAAAAAATATATAAAAAAAAAAGAAAAATCGAAAAAGAAATCTGGCCGAGGCTAGAGAGAGAGAGAAAGAGAGAAAGCCGGACTGGAGAGGATCCGAGAGAGGAATCGGGGGTGGGGGAAAGAAAGAGAAAGAGAAAAGAATAAGGAAAAAGGAAAGAGGGAAAAGAAGAAAGGAGAGAGAGGCCGGCGACAGAGAGAGAGTGACACCGGACGGCCGGCGAGAGAGAGACAGGAGGCCGGATAAGAAGCCGGACAGAGAGGGGGGAAGCAGAGGGGAATCGGGGAGGAAGAAGAGAAAAAAAGAAAAGAGGGAAAAGAAAGAGAGAAAAAGAAAAAAAAATCTGAAAAAACCGAAAAAAAAAAAAGTTTTTAGTGAAACTACGTCGTTTTGACGTAGTTTCACTCAAAACTACGTCGTTTTGGTTAGTTGGTTTTTTTTTAATTTATTTTTAATTAATAATAGTTATTTATTTTATAGTTCTTGTATTTTCATTAATGCTACTGTGGCCCCGAGATTTTCTGATTTGTGCATTTAAGTTTCTATTTTTTACAAATTGACCCCCGTAATTTTATTTTCTTTGCAATTAGGTCCTAATTAACTGCATTTGGGTCCCCCAACTTTTATATAATTATAATTTTGACCCCTGCATTTTTTAAATTTTCGTTTCTGACCCTATATTTTTCGGTAATTACATTTTGACCCCTAAATATTTTTAGAATTGCATTTTTACCCTCTGATATTTATGGAAATTGCAATTTTGCCTCTCAAGCTCGCTGTTATTGTACTTTAGGCTTTAAATGTTGCTGAAAATTACATCTTTGCCCTTATAAATTGCTGAAAATTATATTTTGTCCTAGAATATTGCTGGAATTTTGCATTTTTGCCCCTAAATTTTGCTGGAATTTTATTTTGTACCCCAACATTGCTGGAAATTTTATTTTTGCCTTAGAATATTGCTGAAATTTTGCATTTTTGCCCCCAAACCTTGCTGGAATTTTATTTTGTACCCCAACATTGCTGGAAATTTTATTTTTGCCCTAGAATATTGCTGAAATTTTGCATTTTTGCCCCCAAACCTTGCTGGAATTTTATTTTGTACCCCAACATTGCTGGAAATTATATTTTGTCTTAGAATATTGCTGAAATTTTGCATTTTTGCCCCCAAACCTTGCTGGAATTTTATTTTGTACCCCAAACCTTGCTGGAATTTTATTTTGTACCCCTACATTGCTGGAAATTCTATTTTGTCTTAGAATATTGCTGGAATTTTACATTTTTGCCCCCAATACTTGCTGGAATTTCATTGTTATCCCTCCCAACATTGCTGGAATTTTATTTTGCCTTAGAATACTTGCTGAAATTTTATTTTTTGTCCCCCAAACTTGCTGAAATTTTTTATTTAAGTCATTATACTTGCTGAAATTTTAGTATAAGTCCCTATACTTGTTGAAATCTTAGTTTTAAGCCCTAGATACTTGTTGGAATTTTATTCTAAGGCCCTAATTTGTTCGAAATCGACATTTTGTGCTCAATTTTTAAGTATTTCATATTTTATACTTTAAATAGTGGTAGCTTGACATGTTTGTTGATTTTCTTAGCAATTTATACCGGGTTTACGAATGGGAGGTACCTCGATTACCCTTTTATTTCTCTTTATGTGCTCCTACGTGCTGCTACGTGTTTTTCTATATGTTTTTTTATATCTCCTTTTGCTTATAATTTTTATACATATGTGAGTGTTTATTTAGTTATGCCATGTTATTTATTAGAAATTAATTTTTGATTATTCAAAGAAATGTAATAGATAGGTAATATTCTATTGAGCAAAAAATTCTGTATTTAGATAGTTAATGTAGTAGATAGTGTATATCTAGTTAACAAAAATTTTTTTGTATTTTAGATAGAAAGTGTAATAGATAGGTTAGATAGGATATCTTTTATTCTTTTTCTATTTTTAGATTGTAATTAGGTTATTCTCCGGTGTAATAGTTAGGGCTTTGTGTGCTATGTGCTATGTGCTTATGTGTTTATTTCTTTATTGCTTTCTAGGACTTTGCATCTAGAATATCATGCCTATGTGTTATGTGCTCCTATGTGCTATTATTTGCTTTTATGTGATTATTGCTTTAATACATGCTTTATTTATTTACTTGCTTTAATTATATATGTGTATCGTCGCCACACTAGTCCAAAGCTAGTTGTGGTTAATTCCGGTTTCTTCGCTAGTCCAACGCTAGCGGAGAACTTATAGAAAATGGGCTAGTCCAATGCTAAGCCTTTAGGTCATTTTAGCCTTAGGATCATTTTCGTGTGCATTTCATGACATTTCACACACATTTTATCTTTTTAGGCTTTTTCCCATTTTCTATGAATTTTTATATATACTTTATAACTTATTACTTATTTTAACATCTATTTGGTGCATAACATTTAGATTCCACTACACATAGAATTTTAGGTCATTTGCGTGATTTCGACTAAGAAATAGTCATCTACTCACGTGGGAAGCGATGGCGTACATGTCGTTCCCCCCTCCGTGAGTAGAAACAGATAGTCACGAGTCCTATTAGTCCCCCGCACCCGTTATGTTGCATCCCCATTTTCTTTGTTCACTTACTATCTATACTATTATTTTTCTTTTCTTTTGCACTCCATTCAGCATCTATACTCGTGACTCCATCGAGGTCTATATCCGGGTTTCGCAATTAATGCGATAATTCCGACCAAACCTCAAGTGGAACATTTTGTCCCTTAACGATATCCATTTTTAGGACTAGATTTGCATTCATATAGTTGCATCCAAATGTGATAAAATCTTAGGGTTATATTAGGAAAATTTAGACTAAACCTCGCAACTAGTTTCGGCTAGGTTGAAAGGGTGCCTTGGGCGCGAGCCTTTGCCTTCCCTTTCTTCAACTGTGACTCCCGAACCTTTTTCTCTTGTTTTCAAAGACCTGGAGTCGTCTAAAAGGGTTTTCTTGTTTTTTCCTATATTTTTTCCAAAAATCATTTCCTTAAAAAAATCATTCTTAATTTTCTTACCTTTTATAAAATATTTTCGGGTGACTTGGTACACCAAAACTCAATACCAAGTGGCGACTCCTTTTTCACTAAAAAACCCTTTTTAGACTCTATTTTGGGCCAAAAAAAATCGTCGCATTTTCAAAGTCCCATTTTAGGCTCTTTTTCTTTTATTTTAAAAATAAAGTATTTGTTTGTCACATTTTTATCAAACCATCTTTTACAAAGTATTTTCTAAAATTATTTTTACAAAGAAAACTCACATGTCTCTTTTTCCAATAAAATAAACACAACCACATTTAACACTTCCTTTTCTTTTTTCCAAACATCTAACACTTATTTATTATCCCTTCAAAAAATGGGGCGCGACAATATAGATAGTAAGTGAACAAAGAAAGTGGGGATGCAACATAATGGGTACAGGAGACTAATATACTCGTGACTAGCTATTCCTACTCACGGAGGGAGGAACGGCATGTACGCCACCGCTTCCCACGTAAGTAGATGACTATTTCTTAGTCAAAACATCACACAAATGACCTAAGGTTCTATGTGTAGTGGAATCTAAATATTATGCACTAAACATATGTTTAAAATAGATAATAAGTGATAATAATACATAAAAAACCATACAAAAATGAAAAAAGGCCTAAAAAAGAGAAAATGTGTGTGAAATGAGATGAAATACACACAAAAAGTGATTCTAATACTAAAATGACCTAGAGGTTTAGCATTGGACTACCCTATTTTCTAAAAATTTTTTGCTAGCGTTGGACTAGCAAAGAAATCGGAATTAACCACAACTAGCGTTGGACTAGTGTGGGGACGATACACATATATTATAACAAGTAAGTAAATAAATAAATAAAACATAGATTAAAGCAATAATCACATAAAAGCAAATAATAGCACATAGGAGCACATGGCACACAAGCATAATATTCTAGATGCGAAATCCTAGGGAAAGCGAATAAAACACATAAGCACATAGCACACATAGCACATAAGAGCCCTAACTATTACACCGGAGAAAAACCTAATTACAATCTAAAATGGAAAAAGATAATAAAAATAGCCTATCTAACCTATCTATTACATTTTCTATCTAAAATATATAAGATTTTGTTAAATAGATAAATATAAACTATCTATTACATTTTCTATCTAAGTACAAAATTTTTGTCAAATAGAATATTACCAATCTCTTACATTTCTCCGAATAATTAAAGTTTAAATTCAAGTAAATAACATGAAATAAATAAATGTTCACACATGAATAAAAATTATAAGCACAAAGAGATATATATAAAAAAAATATAGAAAAACACATAGGAGCACGTAAGAGCATATAAAGAGACATTGAAAGGGTAATAGAGGTACCTCCCATTCGTAAACTCGGAACAAATTGCTAATAAAATGAACAAACATGTCAAAAATACCACTGTTTAATAAATAAACCACTAATTAAATAATTTCATACCAATCACTATGAACATGCCACAATAATTCAAACAATTATAGCAATAATAAAAAAAATTAAAAAAAATAATAGTTAAATATTTAGGAAGAAAAATGAAAATTGTTTAAGTAAAAGTAAATAAGTAAATATATAAATAAATTAAAATAAGGAAAATAAAAATAATAAAAGATAAAACACAATAATACATGCTTAAACTTTTAGCACCCAAATAGGAATCATCAAAATAACTAAAAGAGAAATAAAGAAACTAATTTGAACATTATGTTAGGGTGTTAAATTGTCATATGAGTTGTATTTAATTTCCCCTTGTTTTGGTCAAGAATTGTGTTTAATATTTCCATTTATTCACTTTTTGATATTTGGGCTCAATGTAGGAGATTGTGAAGAAAATACCTTAAAATCGCCAAAATTCCAGAAGACTTATTTTTGATAGAGCGTGACCACGGTCTACTTATATTGAAGTGCAGAATTTGTGAACATAGCATAGAAGAAATCTGCAATTGAAGGGTCCCACTTTCCTAATTGTGGTAAATCTCATTGGAAAGAATTCTTTATTGACAAGAATTGGAAAGAAAAATGAATAGGAAAGAGGTTGACTTGTTAGATAATCTAAAGCCATCTAAAACATCAAATCCATAATTGTTTGATAGTTTTAGTATTAGTGGCGAGTGATTAATTCAATCGTAATAGAAACTTTTGGATTATATCACGGGAATAAATAATCTAATTTGAATAAAGCCTCGTAGGTATTTGCTGGTTAAAATTGGTAGCTTTTCTAGATTCAAAGCTGTTGAATAATTGAATCCTAAGGTCTTACCTAGGGTTATTATTTGATTAGGGAAGTAATTAATGGTCGTACCTTGATTACCGACACAGTAAGGAAGAGCAAGTTGTTAGAGTTTCTCAACAACCATAACCAATTTATTCATGAACATAGAAATTTATTATTGCATCGAGGATCAGTTAAATTGAACCAGAGTGGAAATTATTCCTTTGACTAGAGTCTAGGTTTTATTTGATTTCGTTTGACTTAATTTTGTGTTTTTCCTTTGAGTTTCTAAGGTTTAAATTTTTGTAAATTTAATTCTCCAAACCCCCCGTTATTGTGATTTAAAATAAATAAATCGACCAGTCCCTGTAGATACGACCCTACTCACTACTATACTTGAGTATATTTTTATTAGAGTAGGAAATTTTATTTTTGCTGGTTCGACACCCAACACATTAATTAGATAAAAGACTAAATTTTGGAACATTAAAATAAAAATAAAATATGAAAAGAAAATAATTTTAAAAAAACTTGAGGAATTAATTAAATTCCTTTTTTTTGACAAAAAAATAAAAAAATAAATATATTCCAAGGTTTTAGGTTGAGAGTGAAAATTTAAGCAACATTTTTAGAGTAAAAATGTAATTTACAACAAACAAAAGGGTGAAATTACAATTTTTAAACCCTAATTAAGGTAATAACATAATTTACAACAAATTTAAAAGGTTAAAATAAAATTTTCAGCAAGCACAATGCTAAAAATAAAAATTTCCAGCAATTATTCAAGGATAAAAATGAACTTTACAGCAATAATAAGCCCCAATTTGTAAATTCTAACAAGTATTAAACACCCAATTATAATTTTCAGCAACATTCAAGAGTAAAAATACAAATTTCAGCAACATTCAAAGGCTAAAATTCAAGTTCTAGCTACTTGGGGGGCAAAAATATAAATTCCAGCAATATTGGAGGGCAATAATGTAATTCCAGCAAAGCATAATAACAAAAATAAAATTTCAGCAAGCTTTGGGGGACAAGAATGCAATTTTTAGCAACACTAGGGACCAAATTACAAATTTTCAGCAACTTTCAAGGGTTAAAATATAATTCCAGCAATATTCTAGGGCCAAAATACAATTCCAGCAATGCATGGGGAGTAAAAATGTAATTTCAGTAAGACTTAAAGGACAAATTCACAATTTCAGCAAGCTTAGGGGTATAAAATTGTAATTTTCAGACATATTAGAACCATATTGCAATTAATTTGGACATAATTGAAAGAAACTACAAAATTCTAGAGACCAACTAAAATAAATAAGGACTTAAATGAAGTAAACTAAAAGTATTGAAGGGCATAATCAAACAACTAAGAACCTAAGGGGGCAAAATATAAATATATATAATCTGATGAAAATAATAAAAATAAATAACTAAAAAACCAAAACTACATCGTTTCATGCCAAAACGACGTAGTTTTGCCTAAGACTTTTTTTTTTCCTTTTTTTTCTTCTTTTTTTTTTCCGGCTCTCTCTCTCTCTCGTCAGTCTCTCTTCGGTCTCTCTCTCCTCAGCCTCGCTCTCTCTTCGATCTCTTTCTCTTCGGTCTCTCTTTTCTCTCCTCGGTCTCTCCTCGGTCTCTTCTCTCTTCGGTCTCTCTTTCTCTCCTCGGTCTCTCTTCGGTCTCTCTTTCTCTCCTCGGTCTCTCTCTCTTCGGTCTCTTGTTTTCTCCTCGATCTCTTCTCTCTTCCGTCTCTCTTAGGTCTCTCCTCTCTCCTCGGTCTCTCTCTCTCTCTCTCTCTCTCCTTCTTCTTCCCCGATTCTCTCTTCTCTCCAACTCTCTCTGATTTCTCTCTCTCTGTCTGTTTCCCCTCTCCTCTAGATTCTCTCTCTATCTTAACTGAAAATAAAAATCTCCTAAACTCTATATCTATGCATTTGCTAGAGATTAATTGAAAGAGAAAATGAGGAAATTGTACCTGTATTGAGGGGTGGAAGGTCGGGTGAAGCAGTGGAGCTACGAGTTTCGCTGGTGGAGTTCGGCCTTGTATATGCGTGGGGTGTAATGTGCCGGTTGAGTTAAGTTGTGTGATTTCTGGTGAAGGAGAGGCAGTGAGGAAGGAAGAGAAGGGTAGTGCAGGTGAAGTGCAAAGTGTGTGTTCTTTGTTTTGCCGAGAGATCAGAGGGAGAGAATTGTGAGTTGTGTGCAATGTGTGTCTGTGAGAGCTGAGAGTTTGTGAGGGATTGTGTTTAAAAAATGATTAGATTTTTTTAGCGCAAAAAAAAACGTAGGATTGTGTGTGCAGGTTTGAATATGATGATGAAGGTGGGTGAAGAAAGAAAAAAATTTACCCAAAATCCCCTCAATTTTGGTTTTTGCAGGGGGATTGATTTTTCTTTTCTCTGCTGCTGTGTGCAGCAGCTGCAATAAAACTGTAGCTGCTGTAGCAGCTTTTTTTGTTTCTTTTTTTTTTTTTAAAAATCCAAATAAATAGTAAATAGTGTTGGAAAATTATGAAATTTTTATGAAAAATCTATAAATTCATAAAATACATGTATAAAATTCTTGATACGAAAATTCTAATAATAAGAACATATTTGAATATGTGTGATATGTGACAAAATTATGAAAAGGAAAATAAAAATACTAAATGACCATTAAAAGTCACAAAATTTTTACACAAAATATATTATCACACAAAAATATGTATACTAAAATTTTCACTCAGAAATTTTAACATTTATGCATTCTTGGGAAACGTGCCCTTGCTAGGCAAAGAAGAAAAATTAAATAAATACCATACGTACTCTAAAAATCATGAATTTTTTTTTACAAAAAATTTATGAATATACAAAATGCACATATAAAATTTTTCACTTGAAAATTTTCATAAAAAGCGTGCATTGAAAAATGTGCCATTAAGTTAAAAAATATAAAAAATTTTAAATAAATAATAAATGACTCCAAAAATCATTAAAAATAGAAATAATGATAAAAATAGTAAAATTATGTATTTAAGAAATAAAATAAAAATAAAATTATATTTACATGGTAAAATTACCATTTTGCTCTTGATATGACGAATTAGTCATAATATGCACGAAAATTGTAATCGACCCCTCAAAAATAAAAAATATCCCCTAAATGAAGTAACACACACATTTTTACAAAAGATGTGTCAAAATTTGGTGTCTACAACAATCATTTGGATTAGCCTGGTTTATCAAATACGCAAAACCAAAATATATATAATTGATCAATTTCGATAAAATTTAATTTAGATTAACCAACCAAAAACCAAATACTTTGTTACCGTTTTACAGGAAATACTATCTTGACTCTTTTTTTAGATAAAAATACTAACACGACCTCAGGCCACAAGTATTTGCCCCTTCTAATTAAATAACCAAAAGGGATTGACAGTCAAAGATTGGGCTGCAAATTCAAATTTTAATTTTTTTGCATTTGAAATAGCTAGACAATGTATCTTTTCATGTGAGGAAGAACGACAAGCAAAAATTACACGTGTTGCTCGACTTTATGTGTTGTACATGCAATGCTTGAATTTGTACACACTTGATTGTGGGTTTAAAGTATATTGTAATGGTTGATATGTAACGGTTTTGCAATTAGATGGGCACTTAAAACAGACGTATAATAACTACGCGCACATAATTCAAATATAAAACTAGTAAATTACATAGAGTAATAGTAAATTAAAAGTTTATACAATTAAGTGAAAAAAAATTATTATCAAACATACTGAATTAAAAAAATTCTTAATTTGCTAATTTTCAACATTATGTTGAATTATCAAATATTCTCTTACTAAGAAAACAGGAGAGGAATTAGAGGGGTGGTACCGTTGGACATGAGATGCTCAGCAGCATAAAGACACTCGTTAGCCTAGCAAAGGGAGCAAGAAAATTTTTTCATATTTTCTTTTCAGATATCTTTTCAAAAAATTGTGAAGGAATATCAAATATATAATTTATATTTTACCTAATGAAACTTCCCATTTGTTTTCATAATATTTTTCATAATATACTTTTATGACAACATTTTCTTAGAAAAATCACAAACGTCTGCCAAAGAATTTTCTTGAAGAAATGACACGTGGATGGCCTTTGCCCATTTTTCGTAGTGGATGGTCGCCCGACTTAATTTCTCTCGGGTTCTTTATGACCCCACTTGTATAAATGTGATGGATAAGATTAAATGAAAATGCCATTAATTATATGGTCTCCATCGATGGATGCATGGCCATGCAGGTCCCCTGTACAACAGAACAAATAAACCCCGAGTGAGTATTGTGTGCACCACGCGCGCCACGTGGCGTGTCACGTGGTGCACTAGAACTAATCACACGTCGCCAAATAATACAAGGTATGACCCACCATTGCCACATGGCGATAAATTATTGGTTCTAGTACACCACATGGCAATGCACGTGGTGTATTATATATTTTTCCATAAACCTTGTCATAATTGCATCTGATTTTTCCAACAGTGACTTAATTGTGATCTGACCTGATATAGTGATAAAGT
Organism: Mitragyna speciosa; assembly: GCA_024721245.1. NCBI lineage: Eukaryota > Viridiplantae > Streptophyta > Magnoliopsida > Gentianales > Rubiaceae > Mitragyna > Mitragyna speciosa. The sequence continues at coordinate 125,878 of JAMWEH010001888.1, forward strand.
GTCCATTTATGTATAATGTTCCATTTTGATGTTATACATCTTATATTTACATACTGACAAAATTGAATACAAAAAATATGTGCTTAAAATTTGTGACAAAAAAAAAAAAAGCTGGTCACATAGAGCTTAAATCATCTCGATGGTGATGATTTTACACTGCACGCTTGTGCCTGTTATCCTTCACGATATGTTCGAAATTCTTCGGTTCAAACTTCAAATTAATCCGATATAAATAAACTCAATGATGGAACTAAAGGTTGAAAGTGCAGACGTAATCGTTTGAAAGACAAGTAAATCTGTGAAGTTGCTAGATTTTCATCAACATTGAGAAGTGCAGGCTAAAGCAAATCAAAATGATCCCAAGAAGTCATCATCTAAGGAATTGCATATGTTCATTTGACATAACGTCATGTTCTAGAAGATTAAACCACTCGGTTTGGGTTTCTCTTACACTTTTTGTGATACACTCGTATTACATTACTTAACGAGTTTAATGCCACAAAATATAACAAAAGATCAGCCATATTACTCCTTCCGTAAACTTGTTAATGGCATATTTCTAATTTGATGTCCCAAAATGAGAGTTACTATTTTGACGTGTACACAATTTCTCTACAATTGTCCTTTGACAAAATAATTTTTTCAAATTACAATATACATATAATAAGTGAATATTTAGATTCATGAGCTCCACGTAAAAATTAATTCATCTACTGTCACTTCGTCTCGACATGATTACTACAGGTCTCTACGAAAAGTTGGGTGTACAAACCAATGATGCTAATGTGGGAACGCATGGAGTAAAAAAAAAAATTGTGACAAAACCTACTTGAAAACTAATTCTTGAAAATTTTAGTATGGGTGCGTTTTTCATTTTATTTGGCATAAATCCACTTGAATTGTAATTCTTGAAAATTTGACCGAAGTTAAAGAATGCTTTTATCATAAGAGTTTTGGAGGACAAAACCTGTTAAGCAAATTGCATCTCCATAATTGCTTTGCAAGTTTTTTTTCAAGATAACTTTATATAAACTCAAAGAAATTGCACAAAGCAAACTGTAACAGAAAAGACTTTATTGTATATTTGCATATCACAATATAAAAAGTAAAGACAGCGTCTTGCAAATGGGCTGGTCAGGAAACTAAATTTGGTTTCTTGTGCTTAAATTCCTAGAATATCCTCCCAATATTTTAGAGGTTTTTATTAGTTTTGATTTCAGTATTATTTTTCCAACAACCCGTTAATTAGCATTTAAAACCAAAGATTAGGTTGTGACAACCTTATCACAACTTATTACTATTTACATAAGAAAATTTACCGCTTATTTAATGAAACTTATCACTCATTCTTATAGGTGATTTTTTTATTGATTGATTCCACGTCCCGACCCACACATATATGTTTAAGAAACAATTTCACATTTACACCTCAAGAAACGATTTAAAATTATGATAAATCTTGGTGGAGGAATATGAAATCATCCCTAAGTTTATTAGCAACTCTTAAATTTATGGCCTATCAGGAAACCATCTCCATAACCTTTTGTTTTTCACCCGTTGGGGCTAGAACTTTAAATCCATATAGGCCATACTTTCTTAAGATTCAGCAGCACCGACAACTTTATGGCACCCTTCAGATTTACATGCATCCCCATGTCTTGTACATATGCACCAAGGATGGTAATGGGATCTAGATGCTGCCATTATGCATCATGGAATTAGGCTATATGCTCCATTGCTTGTGTGTGTGTGTGTGGTGGCCGAGAGTATATATAAAAGATATACAGTGAAGATAATACTTTCATTTCTCTTTTTGGGATACATTTATTATTGAGGGACCTTAATAATTGAAATTTTTCAAGACATTTTCAGAGAAATATCAAGATTTGTCGGACAGTATAATATTTATTGGGGCACAGTCTAATATTTACGAAAATACAAAATATGTTCTCATTCGAATCTTGGGGGCTGCTTATATCTGTCTGTCTGTCTCGAATTAGAGCATATTATCCCTCATGTTAGGAGTTATACAACATTTACAATAGGAAAAAGGCTTTATGTTCGTGACTAACCTTTCCGGGAACTATGTGTCAAACATCTAAATTCTCCCTAATTAATCACGTCTCAAATTTTCTCAATACGTGCAATCTTTTCTTTTTTATTTTTCTTCCTTGTGAGAGAACTGTGTTGATTTTTCGTAAGTACTGTGTAGATTATTTGCAAGTACTGCGTGGATATCTATAACGTGGCACGATCACTCAAACATTGCAGATTATGACTCATGACTCTGATTTTGTGTGTCTGTCTTAATTTCTGTCATAATAATGAGCAAACTGTTCTTTCAGTGGTAGCTCTTGAGCTTATTAAAGGGCACAAAATTCGTAGCCAAAAGCTTTTGTGAAATCCTCAAGTCAGACTTTTCCACTCTTGTTGACAGTTAGCAATTTAATGCACAAGAATGGTGAAAGGCATTGCTTATAAGGTACTGATTGAATATTCAAACCGATCAGCTTTTACAAGTTCCAGATAGCCAGCGAAATTAAATACAGTTTGCCAAGTGGCTGACCTATTTACTCTCTGGTTTTGACTAAAATTTTCGCGGAAATCCTATTCAATGGATTCAGACTGGGAAGAAAAAAGCCATAAATGAGAATTAGAGATCAGCAGGCCTAGTTGTCACTTAAATTTCAGTGTCACGTTGGTCTTTATCTCAAATAATACAGTGCAACAAACATGTTGCATAATAGGACGAGCTGGCAAATTTGAACGCACTAGACACGAGCTGTGGGGCTAAGGGTGTCTGATAAGCTTAAAATTTTAAATATGGTTTGTCATGATGGAAGTTATTTAGTATTATATTTCACTATCTAATAATCAATTAGATCCATGAATAAGCTCGGCATGCTTGAACTTTTATGAGGATTGTTTTTAATTAACATATGGATATTGTTTCAATTGATTATTATCAAAGCTAATTTTAGAAAATTTAAAAATTAAAATCTAAAGGAGGTTTCTAATTAGTCCTAATTTTAAATGTAAACAAATCTAAAAGCATGAGAAAAAATCAGTTGAACAAGTTATACTCCAAAATTTTCAAAATTAACAGATAAAAGCAAGTTAAAGAAAAAAAAAAACAGTTGAAAACATGTCAATAGTCTTTTTGCCGTTGGAGGTCATGAAAAGTCGAAGTCTAGGGAATGAAGGAATAAATTAACTTTAAAAGCCAAGAGGAGAAAACAACGAAAAAGAGAAAGTGACAATATATTTTCAGAAATTCAAAAGAAACTTTTACAAAGTCTTGTGGAGGACCCCTACTAACATCATGTTTTTCCAAGGGCTCTGAATGGGGTCACTTGAGCTTGGGGGCCAATAAACACTGTCCTTGGTTCCGCACAAGAATTGAGCACCAGATACAGAAAAAAAAAAAAAAAAAATTGCAACACTTGGGCATGGTATGAATCACTGGAGATACCGACATATAATCCATCTCTACCCTTCACATACACCACCTATTTCCAAATAGTGGTGATTAAGATGAAGGTGACTGAAATTTTTTTTCATTAAGAAATTAAGATATTGAAAGGTTTTTAAAAATTTCCCTGTTGTGTACATATTTTATATTCCTCACAGTAGTCAAACGCTAGTCCCCAGTGTCGATTCGAATCCGTGGCCTGGTCACAAAGGTTGTAAGAGCATTCAAAAGTCAGGATTAGGTGACCTGCGAGTTGAAATACAATTAGGGATCAGAGCTTAAATTCAACCTTTTCCATTCTTTTTTTTTGGTTTTCAACCTTTTCCATTCTAAATCCACAAACTTGTACATATTTTTTAATGCTCATGGTACGACTTACTGATACATGAGAATTGAGAGATGTGCGTTTAGATAGAAAAGGTGTGGATTCAATCCCCATTTACAGTTACAGCTTGATACATTTAACAATATTATGTAGATAAATCAAAATCTCATGTTTTTAGTTAATTTCTGAGAATATAAAGTGTACCATTCTAAGTTGGAGGTAAGGTTCGACTGTCAACAATTTCTCTGTTTTGAAATTATAGTTGGCCCACCTAAGTGGTAGGTTAATATTGTTGCAGTTACTTATATAAAAAGTTAAAGGTTAAGGTGTTAATTGTCATGTAACCTTGTGAATTATAAAATTATCCTGCGTAAAACATAAACTTAACAGTGGTAAACTTCCTGTTATAAAATTGTATTTTGATGGGGTAGCAAATCCTTGTGAAGTTTCTTAATGTATATTCATATGGTTCAGGACAATTTTGGGTTGAAATATGCCACGCCAAAGCATTATGAATCAAGGCTTAAAATGAATAAGCTAATTCACTTTTAATCAAGCCTTTTGTATATAATGAAAACTATACACATATTTACAAAATTTTGTGCATATACGCCAAATAATTAAATGGATTTTACTTACAAGTGAAGTTTGAATTGGTTTCTAATAAAAAGTGGGGGGAAAAGGGAAGAAAAAGAGAAGTTTGAATTGGCATATCTTGTGCAGAACCATGAATGGATACTGTGGTCCTGAATCCGAGTTTATCCTACAAAGAAATGCCAAATCTTGACAGAGATCAGAAACGAAATCAGAGGCAAACTCTTATAGGTTCTTGTCTTACTTTGAAAACTCCTTTCTTCTCAAGGTCCAAAAATTTAAACTCGTGAAATTCTAAACCTCTATTGAATGCTAAGAGACCAAATTCCTACTTTCTTGATACTTTTCCCAAACCATAATAGGTGTTCTAAAATTGTAGAAACGATATTTGACGATATAACTATTAACATCGGCGGGCAAATAGATTTGCAGAAAAGTATGTTTATTTTCTAGTAATCCGATTAATGCATAACATATGGTGGCAGCTAGAAAAAAAACATCATTATTCCGTAATCCTAGAAAAAGTATTGTCGAAACAGTATACCATCCAAGGGAATTTTAGTGCTGCGGTGGTAACAAACCTTTATTGCATACTTCATTCTTTTAAGATACTCTTAGTGGCCTGCATTTTCTTTTTTATTCTTTTCCATTCCTATTATGCTATTATATTGGGGAAGTGACAAAAGAATGAAAGGAAGTGATCTAGACGAATGCCTTGCAAAAACAGAAACTAGTTCCTCGTCTACTCAAATTCTCTATCTAATTTTTTAGTTTCTAATTATATTTAATGTGAAACTACACTACTAATACGACGTGATTTTACATAAAACATAATTAGACAGGGAATGGATAGAGAATTTGAATTGCTTTATGTTTATGTTCAACATGAATTACTGCAAATGGAAATCAATCAATGCCACCCCAAAACTTAGCAGTAGTATAGTGCCATTTGTGACCATATACATCGACCTTATCCTATGCACATGATCCACTGTATTCCCCTCCGACATGCATATAAAATAGATTTCAACAATGCAACTAGAATATCTAGTGTATGTCCACAAAAAAAAAATTATGATAATTTGGACTTTCGAACAAAATATTACAGTCCTTATCTTCAACAGCCAATTAAATTATGGGGTCGATCAATTATGGCTCAATGTGTCCAAGTGGCTTTTTGATTCATTCTCTCTCACTCATTGTTCTCGACACCAAAAAAACTACTATAAATAGAGAAGCAAATGCACCAGCATTCACATCCTCCTAATTATCAAAACCTGAGCACGAAAATTTAGTTGTGTGAGAAAAAATGGGTTCCAAGACAGTTCTTTTCCTTTGCCTTTTGGCTGTATTTCTGATGGTTGTCTCCGAGGTATCAGCCAGGGATTTGGCTGAAAGTAAGAAATCCATTTAAAAATTCAATAATTGTTATGTCTACAAAACAAACAAATTGATCAATTGATATCGTATTGTGCATGATTTTATTGTCTTGTTTGCAGCAAATGCAGCAGAGAAGACTAACGGCTTAGAAGAATCCAAGTACCCTGGAGGTGGATATGGAGGATACCCTGGTGGTGGATATGGAGGGTACCCTGGTGGCGGCTACGGAGGACGTGGCGGCTATGGCGGTGGACGTGGCGGCTATGGCGGTGGACGTGGCGGTTATGGTGGTGGTGGTGGACGTTGCCACTATGGTTGCTGTGGCCGCGGCTATTATGGCTGCAGGTGCTGCACATATGCTGGTCAGGCTGTGGACGCTGATTTTGAATCCGAGCCTCAAAACTAAAAGCCAATCTGTTTTGGCGCCTTACTGCATGCATGCCTCAAGTGCATGAAATGCTGGAAGTGTCCGCTTGAATTATTCATATAATATAGTTTGCATTATGAATAAGAGCTTAATCAGTGGCATTGATTCACCTTGATGTGAGTTATTGCAAATTCTATTGTACTTCTGTATTTTATGTGAGAGTGAAATTTCATTCTGTTTCAAGTTTCAAAAGCACTTCCTCTTTAAATCATAAAATATATCTACATGCTTTATTTTTCTTGACTTATCGGTTATCTGTTAATTGTTATATATATATATATATATATATATATATATATATATATATACAATCCTATTTTTGTAAAAAAAGATCTTCTTCTTTTTCTTATTTTGATAATTTGCTCGAACAAATTCAAGCTATTAATGCTGATCAAATTTGTTATGACTACGAATTTTAACATCTGTTTGATCCTTTCTATTTTCTAGAAAAGAAAATTTAGAACAGCGTAACAGAATAATGCTCACAACATTAATTTTAACGATGTAACAATTATGAAAAAGAAAAACATAAAAAGCTGACAAAAATCCTTCTTTCTATTTTTTAAAAAGAGAAGAAGAGATCTAAAAAATGTACATTTACCTAAAGAAAGCCCATCAACTTAAAATCTATCTTCAGTTGGTTTTTACCTCAACTTCAAGAATCAAAATCTTTTCGTTGATATTAATCGCTTTGCCCAAGAAAGTAGAAGGAAAACAGATAATAAGGAGATACTACTACACGATAAACTTCAAATATACCCGAAAAACTTTAAAGGTCTGTTCTTAAACAAATTCGAATTGAGCTAAGGAGAGTTTGGCAAAGCGAACATAAAACAAAGAACAAAGTTATATTTTTCTGATGATTTAGTGGATTGAGCATGAATTTTCGTAAACTGAGATATTCAGAATACAAAGTTCCTTCTATCTATTATTTAAAAAAGAAGAAGAGATCTATAGAATGTACATATGTACCCAAAAAAATGTACTAAATTCCGTCATCTTGAAATCTTTCTTCAACGATCGACTAATATCAGTTGGTATTTGCCCCAATTTCAAGAACCAAAATCTTTCTATTGATATCAAATCATTTGCCCAAGTAAGGAGAAGGCAATTGGAAAAAAAATAGAAAACAAATAATAGGGAGATACTACGACATGATGAACTTCAAATGTACCCCTAAAACTTAAGCTCAGCAGATTTAAGGTTTGTTATTAACAAATTCAAATTCATCTAAAGAGAGTTTTGCAGACATAAAACAAAGGACAAAGTTATGTTTGTCAGATGATCTCAATATTTAGATAATCAAAGTTGGTGGAAAAATCGCTTACGAAAAAATAAATAAATAAAGTTGGAAAAAATACGAATGGACCTTCTATATAGTGAATAAAGGACCCAGTTATATTAGCTGGCAAATTTGAGAGTCTAGCGCAGAACGTGTGGGGACATTTCCCTGTTACTATTAACAAAATATCCTAAAAGAAAATAATATTTTGTTGATATTTCTGTTGGATCCTTAATCCGATGTTGGACTTATATGTTAATAATTATGTGTTACAATTTATCAAATAAAGTTAAGCCTAATTTAAAGTGATCAACTGCAGTTTTGAGCTTTAATGTATCTAATATGACGTGGGCCTTTAATGTGTAGAGATTTAAAGATAATTTCTATTTTAATGATGAGCTAAAATAAAAATATCGAAGAGATAACAAAGAAGTTATCCATAAGTTGAGTTATGGTCCCGTGTCTTACATATCGTTATTCTATCGTTCCCTTTTTTGATATCCCATCGTCAAGGAAGATACCAGAGAGAAACTAAAAAGGCTTTCTCAAAAGATCAGAGAATACGTGTAAATCTAGAAGGTCACCCCATGTCACAAAGGATTCAAGCAATAGATCGGTCAAATATAAATCCAGGTACGCTTCTATGTTAAATTTGTATTCAAATATCTGATATTTAATCTTGAAAAATTCTACCAAGAAACATTAGAGCTTGAGATTTTGAATCGTTAAACAGAGCTACAATTACATATGTATTTGAATGGCTTTAGCTATTAGCTTCGGATGGTTCTGTCAGAACCGAAATAGTTTAAGACATATGTAATTGAAAGGCTTGTTGTTACAGTGGTGTAATAATGTATTTGAATAGTTAAACAGAGCTACAATTGCATATGTATTTGAATGGCTTTAGTTATTAGCTTCGGATGGTTCTGTCAGAACCGAAATAGTTTAAGACATATGTAATTGAAAGGCTTATTTTTACATATTCAGTTAGCTTTTCGTTTTATTCATTTGTTGAATTTTACGGCAGAATATGTCATGTGCCAATTGTGTTGGGATAAGAAAGTTTTTCGTTCGTTTCATGCCTGAAGGTTTAATGTTGAATTGCGTATGTGACTTGTATTGATCAATTGGTGGGCTCCCCGTATTGATTATGAATCCAGAACCCTGAGCCATTCAAGTATTTTAAAGTTTTGTGTTCTGAAAATTGAATTTGCTTGTCTTATTATGAATAGCATCATTATTTTATCCAATTTCATGGCAGAAGCATCTTTTGCGTCTGATGCATTGTTTACTGGAATTGAGTTTTTCTGCTGGTATAAATAAATTAAAGATTGAAGCAATTTCGGTGACGTATTATTTTCAATGGTAAACCGATTTCGGTGATGTCCTTTTTTGGCTTGCATTCCGTTAAGCAAATTAGGAATATTAATTTGGTTATTTTCATATGCTTTGATTTGTTTCTTAATTTAAAAGTCAATATGCATATATTTGTGATAAAGAAATTAGGGTTAACTAATTTAAGTGAAGCCCTAATAAAGTTATGAGACGTTTAAGCTCAATAAAGTTCAAAAGGTTGGCCCACTGAATATATGTAATTATAAGGTATTATGGACTTGAAGATGATTTTGGGTTTAAATAATAAACTTTTGGGTCAAAGTTATGGATATGGGTCTTTAATTCAATAAGTCTTGACTCAATTGTTTGGTTGAACCAAATCTGACTGGTTTGACCGGATTTATCTAGTTTGATCGAGTTTGACTCGGTTTGACCAATTTGACTAGGTTTGACCCGTTTTGATCAGCTTGACCAGAGTTGACCAAAGTTGACTTTGTTCTAAAATTTTTGTAATTTTAAATTCAAATATCAGTGTGTTTATATATATATATTAGGACAAAGTAATTGAAACAATATGTCACCAAAGTGACTCTCAAGAATATAATTATTTTTTGTACTTGTAATTTTGTGAATATTGGCCGACCCAAAAGGAGGTCAATGTTTAACGAAAATTGCATGTTCACTTGTTGTGATAAACACGTTATGATTATTTAGATTGTACATGTGAATTATAAATTGGCCCAAACAAAAATTTATTTTTCGACATGCATTTATTGTTAGTGTTTATTACTACACCAAGATATCATTTAGAAGTTAATATTTATTATCTAAAGACAAAATATTAATGAAACTTCGGTATCTTGAGATGGGATCACCTTTATTTGAATTTATTATTATTTTGGTTTATGTGAGCTTGGCTATAATTGTTTAATGTTTTCTGTTTAGTTATAAATGATTTTGCAAATATTATTACCAGCATCAGCTCGATTCCTATGTTGAATGGCACAAACTTCAAGTTCTGAAAAGAAAATCTCTTAATAGTTCTTGGAGTCATGGATCTTGACCTTGCGTTAAGGGATGATTTTCCTCCACCTCTTACAAATAAGAGTACCTCTAATGAAAAGAGGGATATAGAAAGATGGGAGAGATCAAATCGCATGTGTATGATGATCATGAAAAAGGCCATTCCAGAAGCATTCAGAGGCACAATGTCTGAAAAGATAACTACAGCTAAAGTGTTCCTTCAGAATATTGAAAAGAGATTTGTTAAAAGCGAAAAGACTGAAATAAGTACGCTTTTGACAAGCCTAATTTCAATGAGAAATAGTGGTAAAGGCAATATCGGGGAATACATCATAGAGATGTCTCATCCTACTTCTAAACTAGGGGCACTTAATCTAATAATTTAAGAGGAATTATTAGTGCATCTAGTTTTGATATCTCTTTTTGCACAATATAACCAATTTAAGGTGAGCTACAATTGTTAGAAAGAGACTTGGTCTCTGAATGAGTTCATCTCACACTGTGTGCAAGAAGAGGAAAAGTTAAAGTAAGACAAGACAGAGAATGCTCGCCTGGCCTCATCCACTAATAATAAAGGTAAGTGACATAAAAGGAAAAAGGATAAGGAAGCTGCAGGTACAGCATCTCAAAAGAAACAACAAAAGAAATCGGTTGAACTGGGAAAGAATGGTTGTTTCTTTTGTGGAGCTAAAGTGCATAAAAAGAAGCATTGCACCAACTATCACGCTTGGCGTGCTAAGAAATGTATGCTTCTTAATTTGATTTGTTCTGAGGTTAATTTAAATTCGGTACCCAGACACATATGGTGGATAGATTTTAGTGTAATAACTCACATTAGTGTGTTTATGCAGGGTTACCTGAGTTGCCAAAAGTCTAATGATAATGAAAGATATATCTACATCGGCAATGGCAAAACAGTTGAAGTTGAGGCAGTAGGATTTTTTAGATTATTGTTAAAAATTGGATTTTATTTGGATTTTAATGAAACATTTATTGTACCATCTTTTAGACGGAATTTGATTTTTATTTCTATTTTGGACAAATCTGGTTACTTTTGTTTATTTGGAGATGAAAAATTCAGATTGTTTCATGATTCAAAATTAGTTGGTTTCGGTTCTTTATCATATTATGATAATTTATATACGGTTGATATTATTGCCTTATTTTAATAAATCCAGACATTTGAGTATCAGAGGTGTAAAAAGAAAATTAACTAATGAGAATTCAGCTAGATTATAGCACAAAAGATTGAATCATATCTCCAAAGGGAGAATAGAAAGACTTGTGTCAAATGAAATTCTCGACCCTTTGAATTTTGCAAATTTTGATAATTGTATCAACTGTATAAAGGGGAAACAAAACAATAAAAGGAGATTTGAATCCAACAGGGCCTTGGACGTCTTAGAACTTATACATACAAATATTTGTGAATAATTTCCTACAACTGCTTGGAATGGTCAACAATACTTTGTAACGTTGATAGACGATTTCTCAAGATATGGCTACATATATTTTATTTATAAAAAGTCACAGTCACTGGATGTGTTAAAAAATTTTAAGGTTGAAGTTGGGAACCAACTCAACAAAAGAATCAAAAGAGTCAGATCCGATCGTGGTGGTGAGTATTACGATAGATATGACGATTTAGGTGAACAACTTCCAGAGCTGTTTGCTAAGTACCTAGAGGAATGCAGTATTGTCCCGTTATATACCATGCATGGTTCACCCACCAAGAATGGCGTTGCTAAAAGACGAAATAGGACACTAAAGACATTGTGAGGAGTATGAGTTGTCATTCTACCTTATTAGAATACTCTGGGGAGAAGCACTCAAGATTGCAGCACATATCCTTAACAGAGTTCCAACTAAGACAGCTACCAAAGCCCTATATGAACTTTGGACTAGAAAGAAACCCAGTTTGAATCATTTGCATATATGAGGATGTACAGCTGAGGCAAGGCCTTATAGGCCAAATGAAAAGAAACTAGACTCAAGAATAGTCAGTTGTTATTTTATTGGATATTCTAAAAGATTCAGGGGTTACAAATTTTATGATCCCACAACTAAGTCAATTTTGAGACAAAAAATGCTCGATTCTTTGGGGATGTACAGCTTAGGGGAGAAGATACAATTAGGGACTTTGAAGAGGAATATGTTAATATTCCCACATGTGTCATTGATCTTTCTCGAGATCTTATTCTTGATCTTTTTCATAACACAACAAATCAAAACAATGTTGAAATACCTCCCATTCAAGAAATTGTTCCAAAAGAACAAACTCTGTCACCTCAAGAACTAGTGCCATTAAGAAAAATCCACTTGAAAAAGGAGAGTGCAGTGCCAGATGATTACATTGTATTTCTCCAAGAACATGAGGATGACATTGGAGTAATGGAAGATGATGCAATCAACTTCCATCAAGCCATAGAAAGTTTTAACTCTCAAAAGTTGATTGATGCCATGAATGAAGAGATGAAGTCTATGAAAGACAATGACGTTTGGGATCTTGTCCCATTGCTAGAAGAAGCAAAACCTCATTGGTTGTAAATGGATATTTAAAACCAAATAGGAGTCAAAAGGCAATGTGGAGATGTACAAAACTCGTCTTATTGCAAAAGGCTTTACACAAAAAGAAACCATCAACTATAAAGAAACTTTCTCTCTGATTTTTTCGAAAGACTCTTTTAGAACTATAATGGCATTAGTAGCGCATTTCAATCTTAAGTTACACCAGATGAATGTAAAGACTGTTTCTCAATGGTAACATTGACGAGACAGTCTATATAATGCAACCAAAAAACTTTGTATCGAGAGATCTAAAGAATATAGTTTGCAAACTTAAAAAATCCATCTATGGGCTCAAGCAGGCGTCTTAACAATGGTATTTCAAATTTCATCAAGTAATCATCTCATTTAATTTTGAGATAAATTTGGTTAACGAATGCATATACCATAAGTTCTGTAGGAGAAAGTATATTTTCCTGATATTATATATTGATGATATTTTGCTTGCCAGCAATGACATAGACTTTTTGCATGAAATCAAGAAATTTCTAGCTAAGAATTTTGAGATAAAAGATCTTGACGATGCATCTTTTGTATTGGGCAAACAAATACATCGAGATCGCTCTCGAGATATTCTTGGGCTATCACAAAAAGTTTATATCGAAAAGGTTCTCAAAAGGTATGGCATGCAAAATTGTAATCAGTTGATACCCTTATTGCTAAGAGAGACAAGTTTAGTCTCAATTAATGTCCTAAGAATGCTTTTGAGTAAAATGAAATGTAGAAAATTTCTTACGCATTAGCAATAGGGAATCTGATGTATGTTCAGATATGTACGCATCCAGATATTGCGTACATTACAAGGATGTTGGGTAGATACTTAAGCAATCTAAGATCAAACCATTTGAAAGCAACCAAACGAGTCTTGCGGTATTTACAGAGAACAAAGGACTACATGCTCACATATTGGAGATCAGATTAGCTCGAAATCATTGGATATACTAATTCTAATTATGCTGGATGCCAAAATAGTATGAAATTAACATCATGCTATATTTACTTGCTAGCTGGGGGTGCCATATTTTGGAAAAGTACTAAACTATCTCTCATAGCCTTTTCCACTATGGTTGTAGAGTTTATAGCCTGTTATGAGGCGTCCAATCATGGTATTTGGCTGTGAAATTTTTTCACAAGGTTACGAGTGGTGGATGGTATTAAGAGATCACTTAAATTATTTTGTGACAATACGTCAGCAATTCAATATTCCAATAACAATAGAACGTCTACAAAATTTAAGCATATAGACATCAAGTTCCTAGTAGTTAAGGAAAAAGTTCAGAATGTACAGTTGTCTATAGAGCATATTGAAATATACTCCATGATTGCAGATCCGCTTACTAAAGGATTGCCGCCCAAAGTGTTTCATGAGCACATTGCTCATATGGGTGTCATGTCATTAAGTGATATTCAGTTTTAGTGGAAGTTTGTTATTGTAAATGCTCTTATGACATTGATGTTTTTCAATTGTTTAAATTTTAAGAATATTTTTGCACAAAATAAAGTTTCAGTTTATTCATACTCTAATTTTGGTATGGTTGATCTCACATAATTTAAAGTGGACCAGCTGGAAATAGGCATGTTAAGATCACATTGCATGAAATTTTCATGCTACATATCCATATCATGATTCATGTCATTCAATTGTATCAGCATACATGACCATTGATGGGTCGAGTTGTGAATATATAACAAAGGCCGCTTTGATCCTATGTTGGTATAATTGATGAACCGAATTGGTTGTAGATATACTTTGGTGATGACAGTAAAATTGAGCTCATAAGGTTATATTGTAAAACATAATTATAAGGTTACACATATAATTCAAGTGGGAGATTGTTTACACATATAATTCAAGTGGGCGATTGTTGGATCCTTAATCTAACATTGGACTTATATGTTAATAATTATGTGTTGCAGGCTGTCAAATAATGTTAAGCCCAATTTAAAGTGATCAACTATGGTTTTGGGCTTTAATGTATGTGGGCCTTTAATGTGTAGACACTTAAAAATAATTTCTAGTTTAATGATGGGTTAAAATAGAAATATCAAAATGATAACAAAAAAGTTATCGATAAATAGGGTTATGGTCTTTGGATCTCACATATCGTTATTTTGTTATTCCCTTTCTTGATATCCCATCGTCAAGGAAGTAACCAAAGAGAAACTAAAGGGACTCTTTTAAAAGATCAGAGAATACGTGTAAATTTAGAAGGTCACCCCAAGTCACAAACGATTCAAGCAATAGATCAGTCAAATATGATCCAGGTACGTCTTTATATTAAAGTTGTATTCAAATATCTGATATTGGATCTTGGGAAATTCTAACAATTTCCACTTATAAAACGTAAATATTACCCTAAAAACTTTAGAAAAACGAAAATTATTGCTAATCAGTCAACCTGTCATAGTCAATTAGTCAGCTTCGATTTTTGACATTCACGTAATAGCTGTTTGAAAAAGTTTACATCTTGAAGCAAAGTTTTCTATTTTACGAATTAATTATTTGACTTCATATTTCTGTCAGTTTGTCTGTTTTATTGGACATTAGATGTGTATCAATCATGCTTATTTTTTTAAGCGGATAATTATCAAACAAGTAATCAAACTTTGATAAGTGACAATTGTTGGTGCTTAATGTTGTTTATGACAAATATTTTATTATATTGGTTAGACAAATATTTTATTATATTTACAAACAAAAGACCAAAAAAATTGATCATTTTTATGAAGGCTAAGCAATTGACAAATTAACCAGCCAAGAAAACCAGAAAATTCGTTGTCATGTTGCAAGAAAGTTTTTTCCCCAAAAATAAAAAAAAAGAAAAAAGAAAAAGCATAACTTCATATAATTGCATGAGAATGTTTTGCTATCAAATCAAAAGTGAACACTAGAAATACTAAACTCGTAATTGAAATATATGAACTCATAAATTACATAGTGAATATTACATCACTACACAAGCTCTTATTCGTATTGTACGCTAGAAAGTATTATTACAGTGAGCCTGTTTGTGCATTCTTGCTAGCTAGAAAGGCTTTTTTCAGTTCTGAGGCTCAGCATCCACAGCCTGGCCAGGATATGAGCAGCATCTGCAACCTCCGCCATAATAACTACGGCCACAGCAACCGAAGCGGCATCCACCATAACCTCCACGTCCTCCGTAACCACCACGGCCTCCATAGCCGCCACGGCCCCCATAACCTCCACGTCCTCCGTAACCACCACGGCCTCCATACCCGCCACCAGGGTATCCCCCATATCCTCCACCAGGGTACCCACCATAGCCTCCTCCTGGATATCCTCCATATCCACCTCCGGGGTAGCCTCCATAGCCACCACCAGGGTACTGGTCTTCTTCTACGCCATTGGTCTCAGCTGTCTTTGCTGCAATGAGAATAATTTGACAAGCACGTAAAATTAGTATAATTTGTAGAATTTTCAAATTATTGACTCTGTGTACATACTAATGATTGTGTGTACATTATTAATTCCACAATTAATTGAAATGGCCTCTTAAGTGTACGCCTTAAATTTGTATTAGAATAATTAAACGCAAATTACATGAATAGCGTAAATTGTTCCATTATTCTCAAATTTGATAGTCTGTGACCCCATGATACGTTACAATAACTTATAGAAGAAGAAAAATTGCAAGTTGTATTATAAAATAGATTTCTTACAATTCTCAACTGAGGTGGAAGTCTCAGCCAACTCCCTCGCAGCCACCTCTGAGGTGATCATTACAACTATAGCCAAGGAAATGCAAAAGAAAATAAGTGTTTTGGAAGCCATTTTTGTTTACAGAATTTTATGAACTGAAAACTGATTTTGGGATTGATGAGAAAACTTGTGCAGATTGACCTTTATTTATAGGAAGATTTAGGTCATTGTACCATCAAAAGTGTGATGGAGTAAGCCCACCATGTTGTTGGCCGTTGGGCGGATGATTAATTGTTATGAGGTCCATTCTCATCATAAATTGCAGTATCTTTAGGGGCAGGGAAGATATAAGGATGTTACCTTTTGCTCTTGCTAATTCCTCTTGTATATCAAAGGATATATAGAATTTGATAATATTAATGAGGATAAGGTTCATGTCCCATATTGATCTCTATGTCCAAGTGGTATTGTTAGTTTGGACTTTGGAGTGACACTGATTATACCCATCCAAAGTTGAATAAAATGTCAATCTTCTTTCAAAATAATAATATACAAATAAATGAGGAAGAACAAATCGAACTTTTTAATTCCCTAATAGTTTCCAACATAAATAAATAAATAAGGAAGAACATGTTAAACTTTGTATTTCGCTAATAGTTTCCAAGATAAATATGAGTAATAAGTAGTTTAAGAAAGATTCCAACCGAAAACTAGTAACTTTTACAGCATATCTGAAAGAGTTATACTTTATAGGATGCACTAATACCTACTTGGATCCCCCCAAAAGTAAGATTGAGACAATGTCCTTAAATTTCTTTCATAACAATTTATTGGCGAAATGTTTACTTTTGTCATACTTAGACCTAACTATTAAATGTAAATCATGCCCTAAATCTAATTCATTCCGTGACTTTGAAAACTGCATAATAATTCTGGGCATATTTTAAGTGTCAAATTCATCAGATGAATCTTTCAAACGAGAGGAAGATCTATAGTGATTGAGTAGTACAATTCAGCAAGCAAACAATAAAATAACAGCATTAGAACTCCGAATAAGACATGATATATAATGGACTAAAAGAAGTGAAATCTTCTAAGTTTTAAATTCTCTTCTTTTATCAGGCCGACCTAAATTGAACTCCTCATATGGCACGAATAAAAGCCTTGTTTATAAAGATTGAAAAGTTGATGATGGATGTGAAAAATATTTTGATCGGCTCAAATTTTTTGTCCAATATTATGGTCCCAACCTCTTAAATGATGTAGTATAATTAAGTTTCCTAGGTGACTATAAATTCTTTAATGCCCTCAAATATTAAACCATTCATCAAATTTGTGAAGCCACCTGCCAAAAAGGATGTCTACCTAGAGGATTTTGTTCAATCCACAATGCAAAATCTGGTCTTTTGGACTGAAATTTGTTTCTTTTTTTTTAAAACCCCATTGAAAACCACACTCACACACCCACCCATCCACCCACACACACACACATATATATTTATATATATGTGTGTGTGTGTAAATTTAAAAAGTGTTACCGTGACATTCTTTTAAAACTAGTCTAATTTTTTTGGAAAAACTAGCCGTCCAAACGGAAAGTCAACTATTTGATGCGTCCAACTTAGGTATGAAAAGGTTTCTTAATGAGTCGTTGGCAGTCAAGTTCAACCTTTATTGCCTTGCAGGTCAGGAAACATATCCAGTTTAGCTAAGATATCAATTGGAAGGAGCACGTAACATAAGTTGTAAACGATATTTTTTCTATGGAAAGTGACAGAAGTTAATACTTTTTCTGGAGGCTTATAGAGTACCGTCTATTCTATTCCAATAGCTATTCTAGCCTTGAAGGCTCAATTGACCCTGGGAATTGACAAGGATTGAATCTCATCAAATTAGTCAGTGAACTACACGCCTGTATAGATTTTTTATAAGAGATAAAGTTGAATATTTAATCTCTCACTTTACAAAATTTAAATCTTTTTGTAGTGGTTAACAGGGTACAGGTTGTTGGCTGTACATTTCCTATTTTATTGATCGATAAGGAAAATTGAAAACAGAGTGTGAACATATTCAAAGCCAAATTACATTATAGACAACATTATTTGGGCCACACGTTATTTTGTCAAATGTGATTGTGACTTCCTAACTCCTAACCCTTTGACAGTACCCAATAGCGGCGAGAGAGGAAACATTTGTCCACCGCGAGTGTTGATGCTTCCATGGAAAGGGACACCTATACTATTTTGGTATGGCAAGAAGTCAAATTTTTGCTTCAGCACGGAAGTCGCCGTATGCCCCAATTTGCAGCCCTGCATTAAAAGCATTGACAAAGACCTTTACGGAGTTTGAAAACTGCAAAGATTTGCAGAGAAGACATATTTTGGCATAATTGGTGGGAGCCATTATGTATATCGTAGACGGATTCAGAAGATTTACTTTGTGGAGTCAAAGATTTATTCATCGAAAATAATTTAAATTTCTAACAAAATTTGCATAGACAAAAGTTTGAATTCTGAACTACTTCAAAACTTTTCAAAATTTTAACAGAAAAAGCTATAATTATCATATTCTTTTAAGGGCCCCTTAGAGACTTTGGTTCCAATTATTATCAAATGGAAAAAGGAAAATTACCAGCTTTTTTTGTAGATCCAGTAATTATTTCGCACAACTAAAATACCTTTATGGCAATCAGATGTATTTTACACAAATAAAATATCTTTACACGTACTTATTTTCAATCATCTAATCTAAAGAATTTTCCACCATTTTTTTATATGTTAAAAATAAATTTTGATCATTGATATCACAATTATAAACAAGAATTGCCATATTGTTTGTTTCGGATAGAGTTTTTATCTGTATACATCAATGGTTTTGTCACCATAAAGAGACTTTAACTTTTCTACCACTATGTATTTGCATTCTTTTGCACCATCGATTTTACCTGCCACACAAAAAAGTATTTCTATTGAGTCGAGACTTTCTGGAAGGGCGTCAACCTCCACTGTTGCACTCTCCAACCATTTCAAATGCTTGATGGCTATTATTGAATCTTGTAACTATAATTTGAATTTGCACAGTTTATATTTATTGTTGTACATATTCTGCAATACTTGTACATAGCTTCTAACACAATGTGCACGACTGTACATGATCAAGAACAAAATTATACGAGTATTACTTATGTTTAAATGTAAATTAAGACAATGATATAGTGACTTTTCTTTCTTTCTTTTTTTTTTTAAACCTGATATAGTGACTTTTCTAATCATAACTGTCGGAAAAAATGTTAAGTCTTCATAGACAAATAGTAAGTTTCAACAAAAACTTATCACTTTTTATTTCAATAACTTTTTATTTTTTGTAATTCTTGTCATCCCAATATTTTCCCGCGAATTAAATAATAGTGGATGTTTGCATTTGTTTGAAACAGGCAGAATCACAATGGTTCAGGCCCATGCCCTATGTGAAACGTTAAGTCATTGTACCGACGTCTGCACAACTCAATTGGGCCCTATTTGAAACGTTCTGTCGTTATATCGACGTATGCATAATCAATTAGTTTTCCACTTGGCCCGTCAAAAGTAGCCTGACGAACCCGTGTGTCTGTACATATCTCTCTCCGTGTAGGGAGAGAGAGACTGAGAGAGCGGATTAGAGTGATAGAAGGGGTTGAAGAAAATAAGTGGAGAGAGAGAGGTTACAACAGAAAAGGAGGACCAGCTAGAGCAGCCCTGAAAATAGACATCATGAAGGCATTTGACACATTGGATTGGGATTTTCTGTTCCACTCAATGGAGTTGATGGGGTTCCCACACAGTTTTATACAATGGGTAAAATTGAGTGTGGAAACAGCCCACTTTTCTTTAAACTTAAATGGATCCTTAGTGGGGTATTTTAGAAGTCAAAGAGGGCTTAGACAAGGTGATCCTCTATCACCATATCTTTTCCTCATTGCTATGGAGGTTTTTTCTAGACTGTTTGAGTGGAAGATTAGGCAGCAGAAATTTGATTTTCATGCAAAATGTGAAGCCCTGGGAATCTCCCATCTCTCTTTTGCTGATGATCTTTTCATCATCACTGGTGCAACAAGAACATCCTTTCAACTTATAGCTCAAACGTTGGAAGAATTTGGTCTTCTTTCAGGCCTTAAGCCAAATCTGTCCAAAAGCCAAGTCTTCATATCTGGAGTAAAAGAGCAACTGGTGCAAGAGTTGATTAATATTGTTCAAATGCCATTAGGAGAACTACCAGTGAAATATCTCGGATTGCCTTTGATCACTGCTAGGCTAACTCCCAAGGACTGCCAGCCTATTTTTGATAGAATTCAACTGAAAATTCAAAGTTGGGCAGCAAGAAAGCTCAGCTATGCTGGAAGATTACAGTTGGTTAAAACAGTTTTGTACGGAGTGCAGATGTACTGGGCCAGTTCTTTCATTCTCCCAAAATCAGTGATAAAAAAATTGAGAGTATGATGTCCAGTTTCATTTGGAAAGGAGAATACAAGCAATATTATGGAGCAAAGGTAGGATGGAAAGACATGTGCAAGCCTTATAAGGAGGGAGGACTAGGCCTCTATGATCTGGAAATGTGGAACAAATGTCTTATCATTAAGCTTTTGTGGAACATTTGCAGCAACAAGGAATCACTCTGGGTAAAATGGATTCATGCAGTCAATTTAAAGCACAAGTCTATATGGGGGTTTAAAACCCCAAATGATTGCTCATGGGGATGGAGAAAAATGCTGAAGCTAAGACACCTTGCTCAGTTTTTAATTAAAAGCAACATTGGGGATGGAACAACAACAAACTTCTGGTATGATCACTGGCACCCGAGAGGACCCTTGTATTTACAGTTTAGTGAAAATCTCCTAGCATGTTTTGGTATCACAAAGAAAGATTCAGTCTCAGCCTGTGGGGAAAATGGAAAATGGAGGTGGCCAGCAGGGAGGAAATTGACAAGAGAAGTGAGGGCTCTACAACAAGCTACACCAGCGTGTTTAGTACCAATAAATGGAGCTTGTGATTCAATCACATGGCTAGGAAGTAAATCAGGCAACTTCACAATAAAATCTGCCATGGGAAAGCTCAAACCAGAAGAACGCAAAATGGATTGGCACATTCTTGTATGGGGAAAAGGCAATGTACCTAGATTTTCCTTCATACTTTGGCTTGCCTGTAAGCAGAGACTAAGTACAAAAGACAGAATGGCATCCTGGGGTCTTAATCTAAGTGACACAAATTGTGAATTCTGCAAGCAAGGACCGGAAACTACACATCACTTATTTTTTCAATGCCCCTATACAGCATGGGTGTGGAGGAAGATTCAAACATTTTGCTTCTTACTTAGAGGACAGCAAAGCTGGACTGAAGAAATACGATGGATGAGCAGCAACTACAAGACAAACTCATTCCCAGACAAGCTTAGAAGACTAATGCTAGCAGCCAGTGTTTATCACATATGGAGAGCCCGGAACAATTGCATTCATCAGAAGATGCTCTTGCCACCCAGCAGTGTTGTTCAGCAAATTAGAACATCTGTAAGAGAAGCAGTTATTTCTTGGAGAAAAGTCCCTCTAAATTATCAAAATTGGACATTGGTAATGGAGTGGGGACTTTCCCACAAGATCTTTGACTGATTTCTTCTCTTCTGTGTATAATTTTCTTATATCATGTTATTGGTAGCAGTAGAAATAGCCTTAGTTGTATAAGGTAGGAATCTGCTTAGTGTAGTGTTGCTAGACTTTTGTACAAGCTTCATGCAAAAACATCAATAATATTAATCATCTTTTGCCCAAAAAAAAAAAAAAAAAAAAAAAAGTGGAGAGAGAGAGAGAGAGAGAGAGAGAGAGAGAGAGAGAGAGAGAGAACAAAATAAGTGGGGAAGAAATTGTAAGACCAAACTTTACTAAATAATTAGCCAGTAGATTGCTAGTCTAGCATATATGATTAAAAACAAAGAAACTGATTGTGCTGATATCGAAGTCAACAACTCAATCAAGTGACCATATGACCCTTGTTAAATGTATAACATATCTTTTATCCCATATCGGATTAAAAAAAAAAAAGTTCTCTCTTTAGTTGTCCTCATAAAAGACACTTTAGTTAAACCTTTGGGATGAGCACTTACCAAGAGAGCTGTTTGGGACTTAATTTATTTGGGTTTTCGTCTTTTGTTTTATCCAAGTTTTTGGAATGTCTTCACCAAAAGCTATTTGGGACCTTTTGTATATTTTAGATTCACTTGAATCTTTTGAGTTCTTACGTCTTAACCAAGGAGACATTTGAGTCTTTAGAGTCTTTTGTACATTTTGGACTCATTTGTGTCTTCGGATTTATTCTGTCGATTCATAGAGACCGCTAGTGTTTTTAAGTTTATTTTTCGGCTTCGTGGAGTATTCTTTACTTTTGCATTCCTCTTATTTGATTAGTAGATTTCTCCATTTTTGCTTGTAGATATAGGTCATCTTGACTTAACAACATTATATTCATTTTGTTGCTTTATTTATCATCTTTTATTTTTTGTCTTCTCATCTTCTTGTGTTGCTGACAAGAATTTAGGTAATTTCTCGGGTCCTAACATCCTAACAAATTAGGGTCAGAGTTTAAGACACGTTTTTGAAGTTTGGTGTCGAGAAGTTTGTCACAACATCAACTTTCAACTTCAACTTTGTGATATGATAGTTGATAATAGAGAATTTCGATTTGGACTCATTCGGTTGTTTACGGAGAAGCCTTAAAATCCTAATAACCCTAAACCCTCTTGTGGATCATTGATTCCGCAAAGTAATCCCTTTTCATCACTTTGAAAGATGACTTAACCATCCACAACTCCTTGCATAACTAAGATCCTTTTAGAATTACCCAAATTTCAGCAATTTCTGAATTTGTTATCGCATACAACTATTCACTGTAGAAGCCAATAATATAGCCATGCGGATTTATAAAAAGAACTCCCAAAGGAACCGTGCCTTTGATATAGGCACCAGCAACATTAACTATAAACTAGTCGATTGATGGGGAATCCAATGGCAATAACTTTCCGAAAGTGAGAACGATGGATCTGCGCGTGTTATACACAGTACGATATTTTGACAAATATGAAATTGCAATGGGCTGATGACTCATAGTTATCATGACTTCTAGTAAAATAATTTTTTTTGTAAAATAATTTAGTAAGTTAAAGCATACCACTTTTCTTAAAATTTATTTATTTTTTTGTAAATTTTTGTCGCCACAATATTTTATTTTGCAAAAGGGATCAATTCTTAAGGCTTTTTGAAATTAATTAAAGATTATTTTTGCATATACAAATTTACTAGGAAACAATTGCAAAGATGTCCATTTCGTTTGCACCTTTGTGTTTGAACATGAAATCCACCATGCCCTTAAAACTAGAAAAGCGCAGGGAGAAATTCGTGGAAACAATTAAGAGTGGCTCGTGTTTCACCCTCAGGTCATCAGAGGAGAAGGCCAACAGGCTTTGCCAAGAAAGAGGGGGAAAAAAAAAGAAAAAGAAGAACGTAACCAACTCCTGGTATGACTTTTGGCACCCAATTGGCCCCTTATACCAGAACTTCAACGCCAGCATACTTTCTTGCTTTGGTATAAGCAAAGACCACAACGTGTCAAGGTGCATACAAGACTACAATGGAAATGGCCTCAAGGTAGAAAACTGACAAAGGAAATACTTTTTTTGAAGCAAAACACACCAGCTAGCCTAATTCCTAAGAGAGATACTCCAGAAAAACACAATGGCTTGGGAGCAACTCAGGTGAGTTCTCTGTCCAGTCAGCTATGAAATCCTTAAGAACTCCAAAGACCACAGTTGAATGGCACAAACTCGTATGGGGAAAAGGGAGTGTTCCTAGACTCTCTTTCATCTTATGGCTTGCATGCAAAAAATAGATTATCTACAAAAGATAGAATGAAGGTATGGGGTATATGGATGGAACATCTGAGAGTGAAATTAATATGAAGAAACACTAGGAAACCTTTATTTTGACTGTGAAATTATAGCAGCAGTTTGGAGAAAAGTGCAAGCTGTTTGCTTAATTTTCCATGGTCATCATACTTGGCAAACTGAGTTGCAACGGATGAGTTGTCACTGGAGCACCAACTTTTTTGCAGATAAACTAAAAAGGTTAGTGTTAGCTACGACAGTGTACCTGATCTGGGAAATCAGAAAAAAAATAAATAAATTCCACTGCCATCAATATAGTTGCTGCCATTCAGAAAGACAAATAATGAAGCAACTGCATCATGGAGAAAAGTTCCAGCTACGCATCAAAACTGGAAACTTGCCGTGGAATGGGAGCTATCACACAGAATTTTTGAAAATTAACATAATACATTGCTATGCATGAAGTGAGTATAGCTCAGTGAACATGACAGTATCACTGTCATCCTTGTAAAATCTACATGTTCCAGTATCAATACAACAAATTATTTTGCTCAAAAAAAAAAAAAAAAAGGTAACACCCCAGAGTAATGCATTAATTCTTAGAAGGGATTCAACAACAAATGACTTATTCAGTTTCTAATCCGTGTGCTTAATTTAAACCCTCAATTGTCTACGTTTTATTGAAAAGTACTACTCATTCCCTCGCACTATTCTTGTCACAATTGACTTTTTTAAATCAAAGTTGTCGAGTTTTAGAAGCTTAATTTTGTTTAAATTTTTTAATTTGTTTCATAAGCACAAGTTTTTAAGCAGTAATTTATGGTATATTTTACTTTTAGTAAAGAAATTTTGCCAATACCAACCCTAGTCTGATCAAGTTCCTGATATCAAAGTTTCCATAACCGTGATCACGAGAGGATAAGGGAATCAGTGGGTCGCTTAATATTAGTTTTTTAAAAACAATTCAACAGCAGGAGTTATGTACTTTAGATCAGCTTAATATTAAATTTTGGAAAACAATTCAACAGCGCGAGTTATGTACTCTAGAAAAAGCATACGTGTTTTCCACTTGTCATAGTTAGCCTATCTTATAGTTATCGCTAGGGCTGGGAAAATAACCAAAAAACCGAAAAATTACAATTTACCCTATCTTATGGTTATCACAAAGGTGGAAAAAATAATTGGAAAACCGAAAAACTATGAAATCCATTTTGAACCAAAAAATAGGGTAATCAAACCGAATTCTGAAAGTTTTTAGGTCTATCAAACCTCATTTGTGAAAATCTTTCAATTATGGATATCAATTTTTAAAAAATTACGATTAATCAATTTGGTCCACATGTATATCTTAGAGGCCAATATCTATGAATATTATAGAGGAATTGAGTAGTATAAGTCAAAAATAATTCAAAATCCTGAATATTGTATTTGATTTTTTTTCATTTAATTTTTTTATTTGTTCATTATCCTTTATTTTCTATGGCCTGACTTTCATACATTTTCTTGGTACTAACTAAAAAATTACTTTCACATAACCTAAATGTACAATATGGAAGATAATATAAGTAATTTCTTACTTGTATTTTAAAAAGTTTTTTGATCTGAAATCTTTTGTACTTCTAAAAACAGTAGATGCGTGTAAGAGTTCTAATTTGCAATTGTGTTAATTTATTTGAAAAATAATTGAAATTGTAGAAATAGTTTCTTTTTAAATTTGAATAAATATTAATTTTATAATATCATTTTATCTATTTTGCTAAATTAACTTAATAGTATATGTTTTTAATTATCCACGGTACCAAATCCTCTCTAACTTGGTAACTAATGAAGCGGTTAATCGGTTAATGATGATCAAATATGATTAGCAAATTAAGTGAACCATTACAAACAGTCTGGTTAAAATATTGGGTGTATGGCACAGTTAACGGAACCATGCTAGCCCCTAGGTATCGCTCTATAATTCTCTGCCTTCAAGAATCTGCACTTCTTGGAGCATCATGTTTTCAAAGAATAAAATAAAATTACAATCGGCAAAAAGAGTTCAAATAGTTGTTTTTCCACTACGATTGTCCATTTGTCTACGCTTCTTCCAACTGCTTTAGTTTTTCAAACTTAAAATAGTATAAAGTTTTACAAACACTGAAATGATCTTACGTGTCCACCAAATCGAGAAGAACACCAAGTGAACACTTAATTAACAACATTTCTTTTAGAATAAACTGAATTGTTCTAATTTTAATAATTCGAAAATTATCTAGTGGTAACTAAAGAGTATCCCAATAATAACTGTCGCTATGGGAAATGCTCTCTAGAGATATAGTCAAGCACATTTTTGAACTTAACAGAAAATCCCATTTTACAAATAGTTACGACATAGGATCAGCACAACTAATCTTTTTTACTTACTAATGATTTGTTTAATCCTTTGGAAGGGAAAAAGGAGTAGCAATTGCACCACGAGCCGTGCATATAATCTAGCTAATCATCAAATATCTAACCGCATGATGCCACTAGTCAAAATCTTTAATATAAACAATGTTATCAAAATTTGCCTTTGAAGATTTGTAATGCATTGCAAAATTGACATGAAATTCAACATGGAGTAGTAAGTTAAATCAACATTACTCTGAAGTGTACAGCACTTCTTGTATATTCAACAGTGCAAGACATGAATCTTGTCCTTTACTATAAAAATCAAACATATCCTCAGAAGAAGTACAAGAGAGATCAGGATATCGCCAATGGTATTATCTTATATTACTCATCCTAAAGGGACTTCTTACCAAAAACTGCCATCATAATTTGACTTGTTCTATTTCGCTCAACTTAACATGTCCCAAATCTTTCTATAAATTGAGATCAATATACACCAGCTTTCTCGTCCTTCTCAGAATCTCTTTTCAATGCAGGAAATTGTCTGAGAAAAAATGGGTTCCAGGATAACTATTTTCTTGTGCATTTCCTTGGCTATAGTTCTAGCGATTACCTCAGAGGTAGCAGCTAGGGAGTTGGCTGGGACTTCCAAGAATTCAGTTGACAATTGTAAGAAATCCGTTTGATAATTTTGAGTTTCTTAATTTTCCTTTTTTTTTTTTCTTGTCTTTGTAATAACATTCGTGCATGCAACGTTTCTATTATTCTCAGCAAAGGCAGCTGAGAAGACAGAAGGCGTGGAAGAAGCGAAGTACACCGATCGTGGCTATGGTGGCGACTATGGGGGAGGCGGTGGTTATGGAGGAGGGGGCTATGGGAGAGGTGGTGGATATGGAGGGGGACGTGGAGGTGGTGGCTATGGGGGAGGTGGTGGATATGGAGGGGGACGTGGAGGTGGTGGCTATGGGGGAGGTGGCGGATATGGAGGGGGACGAGGAGGCGGTGGCTACGGTGGAGGTGGCGGATATGGAGGGGGACGCGGTGGACACTGCCGCTATGGTTGCTGTGGCCACGGTCCCTATGGTTGTAGGTGCTGCTTGTATCCCGGACAGGCTGTTGATGCAGAGCCTCAAAACTAAAAACAAAGCCAGCATCTAGCTGGTCATGAGCGGAGGCTTATTAAGTGTCGTTTGTAATACTTGTATTCTAGTATTATCTTGTGTGTAACAACATGAATAAGGAGATCTTGAGCGATTATATTAACTCAAGTACTACCTTATTGCACTTACCAATGCAATAAATTAAGTAAATGGTCAGAGTGTAATTATGTTTATGTTTTAATTTCATGTGATGATAAATATGATCTTGATGTTTTGCAAATTCTAAACACTGGTCAAGTGGAAGTCCTAAAGTTTCTTCAAAATGAAATCTGAAGAAAACAATTGTTTTGTAATTCATATTATTACCAACTTATGAGTTTATAACACTTAACGGATTAGATATGTTCTTTAATCCCCTAACTATATTTGTAACAACCTTAAGTACCACGTTATTGCACTTACAAAAGCAATAATTTAAGTAAATAATCATATTATGATTATGTTTTATGTTTTTATTTTATGTGAATGATAGAATGACTCTTGGTATCATAACTATCAATGAAAGTTGTAATTTTTTATAAAAAAATAATAAATTTTAACAAAAATTTATCACTTTTCTTCTTAAATTTTTATATAATTCTTTGTTATTAACACTGTATTTTCTATGATGGTGATGTTTTGCAAATTCTAACAGACTCGTCAAGTAAAAATCTAAAGTACTATACAAGTTTTTTTCATTCATATTACCACCAACTTATTGTTTGCTAGCACTTTGTCCTTAAGATATTTTCTCTGATCTCCTTATTCAGTACTAATGTTGTTGTGAGGACAATTTCTCGAGTTATTCTTTTTTTTTTTTTCCTTAACGTTCACTTTATTGACACTTTCAATACTTGAAACATGAATCAAAGACACTAATTTCTTTTTTTTTCTTTGCATTTTTTACTTTCTTTTGACTTATATGTGTTGAATTGAAAGCCAATCGATCCTAAAACACTTTACCATTCTTTCCGCAAACTCCTAGAAAAAAGAACTCCTTTAAAAGTCTACCTAAATGGTGAAGAAAAGAACACACCGAGGGCGCTAAATGCTAAAGATTTTCTTTCCTTTTTTTTTTTTGCATTTTTTACTTTCTTTTGACTTATATGTGTTGAATTGAAAGCCAATCAATCGTAAAACACTTTTACCATTCTTTTCCTTCTCTCTCTTCTAGTCAACCTCATTTCCCTCTCTCAACTCTGCCTCTCTTCCCTGTTAACCCCTGCCAACCCATGTCCCCTCTCTCTCTCCCTCTCCTCTCTTCCTCCTTACTCCTATCATGCGTCCAACTTCCTTCACAAATCGTCCTTTCTCTGCCCTCCACATACCAACCATCTCCACCACCAACCAATACCACCAAATTATCTCTATTCTCTCTTTTGTTCTACCCTTGTCCCTTCACAACTTTATCTACCTTATTATTCCACCTTCCTTCTCCCTTGGCCAGATTCTTTCTCTCATCACTCTCCAGATTCTTTCTCTCATCACTCTCTCTTTCCTTCATCTTCCTTTTCCTCTCCTCTTTCTCTTTGTTTATGCTTGATGTCACAAGAAAACATAAATCTCAAATCTGTTTCCTAATCTCTTCAAGTTGATTCTACCATTCTTGGATACCTCACTAACAACGTGTGTTATCTTTTTGAATGTTTTTATTTCTGATCCTTATCGCTAGAAAATCCTATAATTATTTAAAAATTGTGTTGAATTTTTGTTGTTATTGAAAATTTTCTTGATTGGGAAAATTACAATTTTGGTTATTTACTCTTTGTTTGTGATTTTATTTTTTTTGCTTTCGGTTATTTTTAAAGCTGAAATGTTGCAAACAGAAAGGAGAACAAAATATGGAGCTATAGCTTGCAACCGAATTGGAAAAGAAGTGCTATTACCGTTGTCCATATTAAAATGGGGAAGAAGACTATGAAATTCAGAACTCAAAACAATTTCAATACAAACTACAAAAGAGGAGACAACTATGTACCCAGTTGGTGTTTCAATTGTAAGAAATTTTGTCATGGATTCTATAAATGTCATCAAAAGGATAATTTTTGCTAAATATGTAGAAAACGGACTGGGAATGCTCTCCATTTATGATGATCATGAAGATGAGAAATATGTTGAATTTTCTTGGACACAAAGTTCTTGTAGGAGATGTTGGAGCAATGTTGTAAGATGTAAAAATAACTGGAGGTGTTTTCTTAATTCATTTTTAAGCAGACATGATGGTGATGGGGGGGGGGGGATTTGTTAAAATATTGTTAGGAAATGCGGCGCTGAATTTTTTTTTTTAATTTTTGATGCACAGCGTTTCCCAAACACAGTGCATGAACAGTAGCGAAATCTAGTTTTTAGAGAAAGTGTGCAAAAATCTTCTGGTAAAATTGTAATTTCAGCACGTAAACACCTTTTTGGTCAATTTTTTATTTTTAAATTCATATTTTATACCCTTTTACAAATTTCTAAATTTTGTAATTTTTTTAGATGAACTACTATTTTATTGTGCACCACGTCAATTCAAGGGCAAAATAGTTATTTTCAATTTGTGAATGTCTTTTTCGACTATTTGGGAATCTTAAATTCATATTTCATAATTTTAAGCACATTTTAAATTTGTGATAATTTTTCATGTTAAAAAAAAAATAACGATTTTGCCTCAGGTACGTATGCATCATAGAAAAAATAGTTTTTGAACCCGAAAAATTATCAAAAATTTAGAATATATGTAAAAGTATGAAATATGAGTTTGGGATACAAAAATAGCCAAAAAAAGGCATTCAAAAATTGAAATGATTATTTTGTCCTTGAACTGACATAATACCTAGAAAAATAGTGATTCATCTAGAAAAATTTCAAAATTTAGAAATTTGTACGATGGTATAAATATGAATTTATAAATAAAAAATTGACAAAAAATGTATTTATGTGCTAAAATTACAATTTTACCGGAAGACTTTTGCACACTTTCTCTAAAAATCAAATTTCGTATTCTAAAAAATAAAAAACGGCCCACAAGATATTAGAAAATTTAGTGGGATATCAAAACTTGGTGTTTATAACTTTATTATTTTTAAATCTAAAATTCTTCAATTCAAATATTGAACTACCTCGATTACTTTTACTTAAATCCTATAAATTTACCTAAATAACAATCCAAAAAACCTTAAACACTTACCTCTTCTGTTAAAAAAAAATGAACAGTAAAAAAGTACATGATCAGTAGCTTCGCGTTTTCCAAATGCAGTACTACTGTTCATGCACCGCGTTTGGGAAATGCGGCGCATGACAAATTCAAAAAAAAAATTCAGTGCCGCGTTTAAATTTCAAAAAGTCTCCTCTGACACCCACAATTGCCGAATTTTTTTTTCCTAACAATATTTTAACAAATTTGCCGTGATGGGGTGGTAGTGGAAGAGCTGGAGGTGGTGGTAGTAAATGAAATGGAGTTGGATGTAAAAAAACTCTTTAAAAAAATATATGGGTAATTTAGGATATTCAATTCATACTTTTATTGATTTTGAGGTTTTGTTATCTTAACACTAAAAGTAGGGGAGAAGGTTGTAATTTTTCAAATGTAGAGAGAACCATCTCTAATTATTAGAATGGTTCAGGGGAGATTTCTTAAATTATCCCTAAAACATACATAGTTATTCTATCTCACAAGTTCCAGTTCGTGATTCGGATTAAAAGTATAAAAAATAGACGGAAGAGATGCGGCTAGAATAGTCCAATTTGGAGTCAAAGAACAACATTGTTTTGAAGTGAAAAGTGATTATAAATTTTCACAGATCAATTAAATAATGACCGGTTACATATTTCCACAGATCAATTGCATCCCCGCCAAATTGTTTCAACAGGCTTGAGCCAACTTGGCCCCGTACTCATCGTATGGTCATCGCTGTGTAATTCTTTGCCTTCAAGAAAGTGCATGACCCGGAATAATAATAATAATAATAAAATTAATTACCGATTGGACGGCAAAAAGAATTCAAATAGCTGTTAACCATTACGAATGTCCATTTGTCTGCGCTTCTTCAACTTACTTCTTTTTTTTCAAAGTTAATATAGTACACAAGTTTTACAAACACTGAAGCGACCTTACATGTCTACCAAATCGAGAAGAACACCAAGTGACAACTTAATTAAAAACATTTGTTTTAGAATATGAACTTGCCTTGTTCAATTTAACAGTTTGAAAATTGTCTAGGGGCAACAAAAAAAGTATCCAAATAATAACTTTGGCTATAGGAAATGCTCTCTAGAGATAGTCCAGCAAATTTTTTAACCACTCTGAACTCAAGATAGTGGTTCAATCTCATACTCCTGTGATTCATTTTTCTTTCTTGTCTAAAGGGTGATCAATTTAAGAAGGGGAAGAGATATTTAACTGTACAAAACACCATATCAGTTAATTCCGGCTTTACAACTAGTTAGGACTCAGGATCAACACAACTAATCTTTTTTATTTATTATTTGTTTAACCCTTTGGAAAGGAAAAGGGGCAATAATTGCACCACGAGTTCGAATACTTAATGCATGACGCCAGTAGTCAAAATCTTTAATATAAACAATGCCATCAAATTTTTCTTAGAAAACTAGTAATGCATTGCAAAATTGACATGTTATTCAACATGGGGTAGGTTAAATCAATGTCACTCTGAAGTGTACCACACTTCTTTTATGCTCAACATTGCAAGACATGAATTGTCCTTTACTGTAAGAATCAAACGTATCCTCGGAAGTACAAGAAAAGATTAGGCAATGCAAATGGTATATCTTATACTACTCGCCCTAAATAAATGGACTTCTTACCAACAACTGCCATCATATATTTTTTTGACCATTCTATCTCACTCTCTTAAGTTAACATTCAACAAATTATCCTATAAATAGAGAGCAATATACACCATCCTTATCATCCCTCTCAGAATCTTCTTTCGGTAAAGAAATTTGTCTGAGAAAAAATGGGCTGCAAGATAGTTCTTTTCTTGTGCATTTACTTGGCTGTAGTTCTAGCGATTACCAGAGAGGTAGCAGCTAGGGAGTTGGCTGAGACTTCCAAGACTCCTGTTGACAATTGTAAGAAATCCGTTTCATAATTTTGACTTTCTTGATTTTTTTTCATTGTTTTCTTGACTTTGTAATATAATACGTGCATGCAATGTTGCTATTATTCTCAGCAAAAGCAGTTGAGAAGAAAGAAGGCGCAGAAGAAGCGAGATACACTGATCATGGCCATGGTGGTGGCTACGGGGGAGGCGGTGGTTATGGAGGAGGTGGCTACGGGGGAGGCGGTGGCTACGGTGGAGGCGGCTACGGGGGAGGCGGTGGCTATGGAGGTGGCGGC
Source organism: Mitragyna speciosa (assembly GCA_024721245.1). Taxonomy (NCBI): domain Eukaryota; kingdom Viridiplantae; phylum Streptophyta; class Magnoliopsida; order Gentianales; family Rubiaceae; genus Mitragyna; species Mitragyna speciosa. The sequence continues at coordinate 158,697 of JAMWEH010001888.1, forward strand.
TATGGTGGAGGTGGTGGCTATGGATGGGGACGTGGAGGCGGTGGGTATGGGCATGGTGGCGGATATATATGGGGACGTGGAGGTGGGTATGGGAAAGGTGGCGGATATATATGGGGCCGTGGAGGCGGTGGGTATGGAAAAGGTGGTGGCTATGGATGGGGATATGGTGGACACTGCCTCTATGGTTGTTGTGGCCATGGTCACTATGGTTGTAGCTGCTGCGTACATCCTGGACAGGCTGTTGATGCAGAGCCTTAAAACTAAAAAATATAGCCAGCATCTTGCTGATATTGTGTGCTTAGAGAAGGTTATTTGTAATTCACTGTTACTCTAGTGTTGTCGAGTGTGTAATATGAATAAGAGCCCGAGAAATTATATTAGTAGTACCTTAAGCACTTGCAAATGCAACAATTTAAGTGAATGATCAGAATGTAATTATGTTTATGCTTTAATTTTATGTGATAATAATATGATCTTGGTGTTTTGCAAATCCTGAAGACTCGTCAAGTGAAAGTCCTAAAGTCTCTCCAAAATGAAATCTTAAAATATACATACATATATATATATATATATATATATATATGTATGTATGTATGTACGTACGTATGTATGTGTATTTTTTTTTTCTCATTCATATTGCCACAACCTAATGTTTTATAACACCTGTGCGGTAAGGTGTTTTTTCCAATTTCCAATTGTACTTGTATTACCCTATATACCACCTTGTTGCAATTACAATGATAATTTCACATACCTCTCCTCCCAGCTTTATTGTAATTACAACTAGTAATTTCACATACCTCCCCTAAGGTTTATTATAATTACAACTGGCTCTTCTCAAGTTTTAATAATTACACTTAGACCTTGAATTTTAATAGTTTTGGCAACTAAAAAGTCCATTTCGCTGATGTAAGTCAAAAAACTAATTGAATAACCTAAAATACCCCTTGAATTTTTTTTTCTTTCGATTTTGGTTATATACCTTCTTAAGTCCAATAGGGTTCGTACTTTTTCTTTCGATCCACATGACTATCATGCCTAACTTAATATTTTTCTTAACATAGTATCATTTTTGCACGTGACCATGTTGACAACAAAAGTAATAAATGACATTTGAATTTCTAATAAATGTAGATTTCATAAAATAAGTACCATTTTTCAAAAGTAGTGTATTTTTTGTTTAGAAAAATGTCACCATCTTTTCTTTATAAAAACAAAAACTTTTGTTTTTCCTTTTGAAAAACCTTTGAGAGCTCATTCATCTTTTTTCTCAATAAGTCTTGTTCACTTTTAACTTTCTCATAAAATTTGCTTTTTTTTTCGTCAAACTTCTTTTTCAAAACCTTATTTTGGCAATCAAAATGAACCTAATTTTTCCTAAAATCATCATTTTATTTTTTAACTTTTGATTTTCTTGAAAAAGTTTAGGATTCTCTCTTAACAAAGCATTTATCGTAATTCTCAAATCCTTGGTTTTGGTATAAGGCTTCTTTAGGCTATCATGCAATTTTATGACAAATGCTTCAATGTCATCATCATCTTCACTATCACATTCATCACGAGAAGAGTAGCTAGATGTTACCTGCCACCAATGGCCATGAAGGCCATTTGAGCCGTTTCAACTTCTTCTTCAATTTCACCATCAAAATTACAATCATCTCAAGATATCTTTGTTACGCCCCGTGCCCGAGACGTGGCACCCGCCATACCCTAGGCTAAGCTAGGACACAAGGCTAACCCAAAACAATCATCATCCAATCACATTATAAAGCTCAAAACCTGTGTTTTTAAACTCGGACCGGACCGGCCGGTCGAATCGGGAACCGGCCAAGTGTCCGGTCCGAGTTAACATAAAAAACCGGTTTTAAAAAACCCGGTCAAACTCGGTCAAAAACCGGGTTTGACCGGGCAAAACCGGAAACCGCCCAGATTTTTTTTTTTTTTTTTTTTTACAAATCCAACCACATGAATGCTCCACACTTCATTAGATATGGGCTATTATACATATTTGTAGGCTTCCATATTCATTGTCTGAAGAAAATAGATTCCAACAATTATTTGTTTTTGAGTTTTGACAATGACATGAGCCCATTGACATACATCCAACAAATGAACATCAATGCTAAATCAATACATGATTTTTATTTGCTTGGCCTAGTTATCTGTCAAAAGGCAACCAACTTTTTTGACCAATTACAAAATATTAGTGGTGCCTCACTTCTATTTCTTTATACTAATTATATTAAAAAGTAAATAATTTAAGTCCATTATATTTATTGCTAATTTTTTCAATTCAATGCTTTTTGAACTATTAATAGCAAGATATTAAAATGGTTATTGAGGGTATTTTGGCTATAATTTTTTAGACTAACAACTAAAATTAAGAAAAAAATTAGTAAGTGTATATATGTGTTATATATATATATATATATATAAAATATTTATGACGTCATCCGGTTCGACCCCGAATCGACCCCCGGTCGAACCCATTGACCCCTGACCCCTGAGCTCGGCCGAGTCGATACCCGGTCCGAGTCTGAAAACATAGCTCAAAACCACTAAAGATGCCCAAAGAAATTCATTTCATTCATAACCAAAAGATGTACATTATCCATTACATTTTCTTTTCCTCAATAACAAAAATAGTTGGGAAACATGTATAACCTAATCTATACCAAAAATATGGCTATATATCAATGCTATAAAAAATAACCTTATTCATATCTACCCTAACTATGACTATGAGGCCCAAAAGTCATTCCAGTCACCTTCTACAAATTCATCACCTAGCGAGGTTAAACAAATGGGGTGAGTGATGAAATCACCCAATAAGTAGCAAAAGTTCTCTTTGGGGGTTTAGTTTGTTATTCATACATAGGTAAATTTCCAAATCAAAATCAAAGTCATCATCATTCATAACATGTGGTCAATTTATACAAGATACAAATTCAAAGCATCACATAATGCAATTCAAAGAAAGAAAGCTCAAGTAGTTAGTGGACAAATGACCCTAGAATTCCAGTTGTTAACTATAACCTGGTTAACGCGATCCAAAACCATCGCCTGGTTGGTCCGGTTCAAGACTAACTATCACCCAGTTAGTACGGTCCAAATATTTTACTACATACACCAAATTAAGGAACTAGTCCCGTCACAAATCCATTTCACATACAAGAGCTCAAACGTATATTCATTCAAATGTTTATTTAGGCCACATATACTCATTTCATAGCAAAACCAATGTAACCAAATATAAGTCCATTTATATAGAGAAAATATCATTCAAAGCATTTGTCATCATCAAAGTGCATTTCCAAAAGCAAATAGAATCAAATACTACTTACCTCACTCCAAAGACTAATTTTGGTAGTCCGAGTAGGGATAATCATCTTCGTCGCCTATAATACACAATAAATACCCAAATTATACTCTAATTCTATCAAAGAAACATAACCAAACTCAATTCTATACTTAATGCACAAAAGAAACCAAGCTCTGCAGTACAAAGCTGGTCTACGGGTGGGATCCCCTGATCCGCGCCGGCAGATCGATGTAGCCCTACTCGCGGATCACTGGCCAGAGGCCAATCCGCGGGCTCCCTCGCGGCTGGCTCAGCTTTGCCCATGGCTCAGTAGGTAGAGAGTTGACGTGACCAAGGTCTCCCCAAGCCGTGACTAAGGCTCGGTAACCCTCACCCACCGCTCAAATTCCAGAGAGTTGACGCGGGTGAAGGTTTCCTGAGCCGCGGCCACAACTGGGTTCATCCCACCCACGGCTCACCTGCGATTTTCTGCAAATATGACCTCCACTCACCCATATCTCACTTTCAACACAACCCAACTCAAAATACAGCTAACAATGGCTCAAAACAGCAAAGATAAAGCATACAAAACTCTAATTGCTCAATAATCAAAACATCAACAATTCCCACCTAAAAATCTCCTTAAATCCCTAACTCAACCACCTCACCTTTATCACAATGCACATGCCTAACACTACAACAATCAAACATCTAAAACAATGAGCAAAAGTCTAAGGGCATCTAACAAAGCCATAACTTCAATTACCCAAGCAAAAGATTAAGGTTTGGAAGAACTCAAATGGACTTGGAAAAGAATTACCTTGAGGGGAATTTTGGGTGAGAGCTTCAAAGTGTCCTCTATTAGCTTCCCTGGGAGATGGATGCCCTTCAACTCCTCTTTCAATGAATTGACAGAAATGGGAAGAAATTTAGAGGTAGTCTTTCAAAGAGAAGAGGAAGAATGAAGAGAAAATGAAGAAGGAAGTTTTAGTTTTTAAGGTAAAAAATTAAGTTTCAAGAATTGCAACCAAGGCCACTACTTCCTACAAAACACACAATGGCCCAAGAAGTTAAATTTTCATAAAGGTCCATGAGGGCCTTAATATCACAATCTTGAAGTTGTTGAATCCTTTCTTCCTCCTCTAGCCTTCTTCTTTTTCTTCATTGTGCACTCATTCATGTAGTATCCCAGTTGACCACATTTGTAGCATCTTTCATTTTATTTCTTAATCTAATCATTTTTCCCTTTGTTTTTTGTTGTTGTTGTTGTTGTTGCTTGTTCCACATCTTGTTAGTCTTCCTTTCTTGACGAAGAATTTTTTGAATCATTTGGTGATAAGAGCTATATCACCATCATCTATTTCTTCATCCTCTTCATCAATTGAGAAGAGTTCTTCTTCTATTTGTAAAACTTCAAGAGTTATACTTCTTCTAACTCTTGCTTCTTCTTCATCTTGTACTTTTGATTTTATCTTCAATTGAAAAAAAGTTAGCAAACTAATAAAAGAATCAATAGGTATAAAATTTAAATCTTTTGCTTCCTCTATCGCCATGGCCTTATTTTCCCATTTCTTTGGTAAGGCATTCCATATTTTTCTATTCTTTTTCTCTAGAGAATATTCTTTGCCCAGTGCTTCTAAGTCCTTAACAATGTTATTAAACCTGCAATACATCTTATCAATGTCCTCATGAGGTTTCATTCTAAATGATTCATACTTAGTGACAAGCAAGATATTCTTTATTCCTTTATATCATCACTTTCTCGTCAACTTACAACCCTTTATTCTAGTTGATCTGGTGGCATCTAAGGCATTGTGTAGTAGGGGTGGCAATTTCTGACACGACTCGAAAACCCGACACGAACCTAACACGAAAATAGCAGATTTGGGTTGGGGGTTCGCGGGTTGGCGGGTCGGACCCGACTGACCTGATAAAAAAACAGGTCGGGTTCGGGTCGACCTGCGAACCCGAAAAAAAATAAATAAATAAATAAATAAAAATAAAAAAAAATCTAACATTTTGTAGCTTTGTTTCATCCATTCACATTCAAACATAACAAATTTCACTCATTGGATAATTAATCAAGTAAATTGCACACATTAATATTAAAGATACTTATTAACATACACTTAACTTGATTAATTATCCAATGAGTGAAATTTGTTATGTTTGAATGTGAATGGATGAAACAAAGCTACAAAATGTTAGATTTTTTTTTTTTTCGGGTCGACCCGCCAACCCGCCAACCCGCCAACCAGATTCGGGTCGTGTTCGGGTTGGCTATTTTTGGGTTGGCGGGTTGGCGGGTCGGGTTCGGGTTGGCAGGTTAGCTGTTATATTTGGGTCTCAACCCGACCCGCCAACCCGACCCGTTGCCACCCCTATTGTGTAGTATATTCATGGCCTTGGCATTTACTGTGAGATTTATCCCATCTTGTGCACTCAGTCCATTCCTAGTTTTAGGTCTAACTTTTCCTAATTCCTCATTATATATAGTGGTTTCAAAAGGTCCTTCTTCGACAATATACTATAATTCAGTATCTAAATATTGCAAAAAAATTTCTATCCTACCTTTCAAATTATCACAATTTACATCATCAAACACAAGAAGTCTAGTGATAGATTGTCTCTTTAGAAATAATGCATTGTTAGTTGCCATCTTTTCTCCTAGCTAGTTAAGCTAACAAAAAGGATACCTTGCACTGATACCAATTTTAAGTCCCAAATGCAAACTAAGAGGATGAGGGAGTGACTTAGGTTGTTAAAAAATCTAAGTGTAATTGTGCCCAAATATTTACCCGAATACAACCAATCAAATTGCCAAAATAAAAACGCAATTTGCAAGCAAATAATAAAAAGTAAATACCACAAAATAGGCAATAAAAAATAATAAAGTAAAAGAGCAGGGAAAAGATGCACAAACGATTTATAGTGGTTCAGTGCTAAACTCGAAATCTACATCCACTCTCTAGTTTCTCAACTTGGAGTTCAAATCCACTATTATACTTCTTCACAAGTTGATGAAGCAAACTAACATGTACAACATAGGCATCACTCTTTGCTCACTTCAAACCCTCTAGTTGAGTCAAAGAGTTTTACAATTCAGTCAATTAACTCTCATAAAGCAGCTATATTTGAATATTACCACCCTCACTTTGAAAAACATAGTACAACTCAACCAACTGCCTCACAAACTATCACAAGCATACTAAGGAGGAAAGTATGCTTATACTAAAATCACTTTTGAAGGCTTGTAATAAATATAGGTAGAAAGTTGCAATCACTTCTACAGTTAAAGGTATATATTGGGGTGTAAAAACAACTAGAGATGATATTCAACAGTCAAATCAAAAAATCTACAGAAACTAGCTGTTACTCTATAAAGTTCATCATCCTAATATTCACACTACGTCTGGATGGCATCCGCCTACTCATCCACATCCCATCTGCAGCCTTTCTGACCAATTCATTTCTAGCATTTTTCAGGCATGCATACATCCACATGCTCATTGGCTTTAGCATCTGCATCTTATCTACATCAAGTTCATGACCTTTCTGACTTGATCCGAACCTCCGGATCATCTACATATGCGTCTGCATGGTTGATTCTTTATAATATATTCCAACTTTTATTTTCCTCAATCAATCTAACTTATTTGTACTACAAGGACAAGTTGATAGACCATTAGTGTGCTTTATTATTTGTTTGTTAATCATCAAAATTTAGGTGAATTTAAATTATACAGTCTTTTAACTCTTTTATTGTTTTTGAATTAATTAACAACAGTAACCACCACAAAAGCCATAACATACTCCCATATTTCTCAGCGAAAATTCCTTTTTACTAAGCAACATAAAAACCATTTAAGATTTTTTTGAACAAAAAATAGCCTTTCATCTTGTAGTATTTTTCCTATCGATGGTAGCACTTGCAAGTGATAACTATTACCAACAAAATCATCCCATCTCTGAGGCTAATTGATCAGTTTATTGAACAAAAACAAAAAATTTGGGCAAATGTGTCTCTAACAACTACATTGCACGAATATATGTCTGTGGCGTTCCTTAAACACGGCGGGCAAAATTTTTTTTTTTAATTCTAACAAGCCCATCACGTTTTCAAGTTTCCCAAACGTGGCGGTCAATTTTTTTTTTGAAAAGAATTTTCTTAGGGTTTAGGTTTTTGAGGGCTAGTGTTATAATAAGATTTTAAAAATCTATATTACTTATATTTAGGTAGTATGTGATCGATTAAATAAAACGCCATTTCAACTAACCAAGTGGAATGATTAATTTTTCATAATTTACTAACAACATATTAATTTTTCACACACACACACACATATTTAAAGTTGAGGGGCGTAAAGTGTGATTAACTCCAAAGTTCAGAGGGGCAAGTGTTATTAACCCAAAATTAAATGAGTGATCAAAATATTATAATGAGAATAGTTTAGTGACCCCTAATGTGTTTTTCCCTAATTTAAATCCCTTAATATAAAGCCTAAAAACCAAAACAATATAATGGGTTAGTTTCAATTCCTATGTTATTAAAATGCAAATTGCATCTAACCCAAAATATATTGAATACAAATAATTTTTTTAAGTAATATAAGTAATAGATTTTTATAAGCTTATATGTACATATTATTTTGAACATTTTATAGTTTAATATTCTCTAAACAAATATATGTGGTAATAGTAAACAAAATGTGATTGCATTAAAGAGAATACTTTTTGGTTACAACATTTTCACAAAATGGTATTTCCATTGTAAACATACATAATTACATAATCTATATACACGAGGTAAAGACTCATAGATACTATATGCTTTGAAATCATTAATAGTACTTAAGGTTGTTAGCTCATTATGATTTCTTTTGTTTCGTAGTTAGTAGTAGACTAACAAGCAATTGCATTCCAATAATGTTTACTCTAATTTTGTAACCACGCATAAATATTAGGTAATGGACTTGTAATTTGGACTATAAACTTGTTTAAAGGTACTAAAAATATTTAATAAACTTTAAAGGTTGTTTGTAAAATGTGAAAAATTAATCATCTCACTTAGTCATTTGAAATGTTGGTTTTAATTAATCGATCACATACTACCTAAATATAAGTAATAGATTTTTAAAATCTTATTATAACACTAACCCTTAAAAACCCAAACGTTAAGAAAATTCTTTTTGAAAAAAAAAATTGACCTCCGCGTTTGGAAAATGCAATGGGCCCGCCGCACTTCCCAAATGCAACAGGCTTGTCAGAATTTAAAAAAAAAATTTTGCTTGCTAAGTTTGGGAACGCAGCGGATATATATTCACGCAATGTGGCTATCAAAGCCACATTTGCCTGAATTTTTTGTTTTTGATCAATAAACTAATCAATTAGCCCATTTCTAAAGAAGCATGTTGAGAGATATCCCATTTTCTAATGGTTCTTTCTTGATTCCTAATCTTTATTTACATGCTTCTAATCTTCATTTATCTGCAGATTTATTTGAATAGTGACCAAGAATTTCATGTCTTATACGGGAATCAGTGTAAGAAAATGACTAAGACAGTTGGATCAAAATAGTTATTTGTTTCTCCAGGGGGTTTGTGATAGGGGCAGTAGTAATGATGGTGGTGGTCGTAATGGTTGGAGAGATTTTAGGTGCACTTGGGTTGCAGATGGATGGAGTTGATGTAGTGACGATTAGATAAGGAAAAAGAAGAGTTGCTTTGTTTGCTTTTTTTTTTTTTTGGAAATATTTTGTTTTAAATATTACATTAAGGTTATCATGTCATTTTGTGTGCTGAAGAGAGGTAAGTGTAATTTGTAATACTAGAAGGGAACTTTTAGCAAATATGCTAAACTCAAGGGAGGAATCTGAAATTATCCCTATTCAAAAATTATCTTAACACAACTATATATGTTTTAATTTCCTAAATCCCATCAGCAACCACCCACCATTGTACACGGATCTCGCCTATTATATATCTTTTAGTATGCTCGAACGGTTCTCAACATTCACTTTGAATATAGAAGCAATATTTAAAGAACGAAGTAAAAACATTCACTTTCAGTGTGTGTGCGCATTTTGTAACGAGAAACAACGTTGGATTTAGTATAAAAGATAAAAGAAAGAGCTGTGAATAGTGTTTTCTCCCAGTGTAACAAGAAAATAACTCAATAGTTGTGGTGTTTAGACTCCAATTAAATATCTTACTATAAATGTTTTTTTCAGTCACAAAAATAGCAAATGCCAAACGAATAACCTCTAGACTCAAATTTGTCTTTCGAGATATTCCAATGTAAAAAGTTTGAATGGCATAAAAAGGTCATCAGCAAGGAATATTATTTTCACGCGAAGTAATTCTGAGCTTTTATTGGTTGAGCAAGAATAATCTCAAAACAACATAGCACTTCTTATACATCATTAGACATCTCAAAACAACATAGCACTTCTTATACATCATTAGACCTGACTAATTGGCTAATCACAACTTCACAGAATTTAAGTTTGCCGACCAAATCCTCATTCCAGGCAAAATTCCCGATTATCAGAAGTCCTCCAGAAATTAGTTCTTGCTGCCATCCAGAAATCCGTCAAAATATTCGACAATAAATCTGTATTCTAAAACATCATAAGCTCCAAAATCACACTTGGAAAAGAGATGCTCAACATATTCCTGTTCTTGATTACATAAACGACACCAGGTTCTGATACAACCCCTATCTGCACAATCAATCCTTGAGAAAGTTCTGACACAAACCCTATCTGTACGATTGATCCTTTGTTGCCAATTTTTTCTTGCAAGATTTTCATACAACAAAAATTCTTATCCGGTTCACGGCTTCACCTGTTGACCTCGTAATTTAAAATAAAGTCATATAAGTATCTTTACATGATTTTTAAATGTTAATATACATTATTATACTTATATGACACTCTTTTAAATCATGAGATCCATAAATGGGACCGTAAATCTGGTCTATTTAAGAATCTCCCATCATACTATATGCATGTCTAGGTACCTTTTTAGGATGCCAAAGAAGACCAAACCAAGCAACAGCCTCACCTTGTGTTCTTAAGAAATATTTAGTTTACAATCAAATTGTTATTTAATTACTCCCTCTATTCTAAAATGAACCAAAAAAATATTTTATTATGGCATCCGCGACCATTATTTAAATACTTGGTAACACTAACCATTTGATCTCTAACTTAGCCGTTCACAATATGTATGCATTGAGTGAAATGCGGCTCGTCGGTCCACTTGTAGTCCTTTGTTACTTTGACTATGCCTATGGACAAGCACAAAGTCCACAAGTGTTTATCGAAAAAAATGAAAATATTAAGTCAATGAATACAACCTATTTTTTATTTTGTATCCATCATTATCAAAAAAAAAAAAAAATACGATGGGGATGCAAAGTTAATCAACACGATAAAACATAATTATTTTTATTGATAGATTGTCCACAATTATATTAGTTTTTGATAAAAAAAAATTCATTACTCGCATTTAACTATACATTATATTATTTTTCATCATTATTAAGTGCAAGTAGAAGTGAGGTGAGCTTGAAATATATAGACACTGTATGCTTACTTCTTAGCTCGGACAGCCATTGAGGCTAACTGTCAAGGATTTTTATTCCCTAGTTGATAAGCAATAGGAGCCAGTTGGTTTAATTTAGGGTCAATGTTTTCAAAATCCAATTGATTTTTGTTCCCTGGTTATTAAGTGCCAGGAGCCACTTGGTTCTAGGATCAATGTTTTCAAGAAGTACATATGGATACTGCTGGGGGGGGGGGAAATGTAGAAAATTCCGCTATGAGTAGACTAACCTGGTCACAAACCTAACAAATCTCCCCATTCATGAGTAGACTGTCTCATTGAAACCAAATTCCTCCTCAAGCTCACGTTACCATTCATCACAAGCCCCCTTTTCATTGATTCACACATAAATTCTTACATTTTTTCCAATTCCAAACAAATCGAGCAGCTAAATCTTCCTCTTGGATCAATTGTTCAACATGATCGTACCCTTAACCTAACTTTGGCCTCCATGGTCAATGCTAAGAAAAGAATAATTCACTAGTTCAATACTGGGGCATACTACAGAGATGAAACCACTTGTTAATAAGTCTAAGATATTAATCATGAGCTATGATGCCATTTGTTGGAGAGAAAAATTTGAGAGAAAGTCAACTAAAGAAACTTAATATATAAATTGAAACTCAAATTTGGCAAAAAAAAATTTTGTTAGATTCATGGCCAGGTTAGTGTTGTCCTATATCAATTTGAGAAAGAAAGAAAAAATGCTTAATATTTCTAGGAAGAGTCCAAGACCCATTAGATTAAGCTTTTGGGTCAAATTTGGGTTCTAAATTATGTTTTGGGTCCCTTTTAGTAGACATTGCATTTTATAACCCAATAAGATGTATTAGAGCATATCTTGGACTACTCATTAGCAAGTGGTTTATTCTCAATGTTAAATTGTGAAGTGTTATCTTCTTGGTGTTGGACCTTGGAATTTGAAGTTAGGTTGAGTTTTTGGTTTGTTTGGGATTGAAAATTAGGTTAGGGTCCATGTGAGTTGATGAAGAGCGACTTTCGTTGAATAGTAATGTAGGCTTTCACTGAGTGGTAATATGAACTTGAGAGAGAGTTTGGTTTCAATATGAGGGTCTACCCATAATAGAAGAGATTTATTAGTTTCATAGATAGGTTAATTGGCATCATTCTACATTGATTTGAGGAAGAAAGAAAAGATTGTCTAATATATAGGTAAGATCTAAAATGTACTAGCTAGCTTATGTCTACTGGAAAGCACCAAAATCAAGGGATTTTATAGTAAAGTCAGCAATGAAGAAGTTGAGAATGTCATAAAGGAAGGTGGAATTAATGGGCAAACCTAGTATAGAGGAAAAGTTATAACCTTGTATGGAGGAAAAATTATGTACCAAGATATGCATTTGTATTGTTGTTGTGTTATAAGCAAAGACTAACTACAAAAGACAGGTTTAAGAGATGGGGAATGAATCAGATTTCTACTAAATGTGCTTTTTGCAGATAGGTGGAAACATTTGAAACTTATTTTTTGAGAGTGAATTCACAGGTAGCATATGGGGGTAATGGAAGAAGGACATTGGATGGAAGATCATGCATTGTAAAACAAACTTATTTGCACATCAAATAAAGAGACTGGAATTTGCAGTAATTGCGTATCAAATATGGCAGTCAAGGAATAAAATAACTAGTCACTATTTAATTATCAAATAATAGTTTATAGCTATTTAAAACGTCAAAATTGTAATTATTTAATGATTTTAATATTACTAGCGAGAACTTAATTCAATTGTAATAGAAACTTTTAAATCATATCACCAAAATATATAATCGAATTTGATCTAAGCCTTGCAGGTGTTTGCTGGCTGGAATTGGCAACTTTTTTAATTTTTAAAACTGTTAAAAGATTGAATCCTAAGTTCGTACCTAAGGTTATCTTTTGATTAGAGAAGTAACTAACGGTCTTACCTTGGTTACTAACACTTAAGGAAACAGGTTGTTAGATCTTATCAACAACTATAACCAATTTATTCATGAACATGTGAAAATTATCTTTGCATCAACAATAAGTTAATTGAACCAGAATTGATATTAACCCTTTGACTAAAGCTTAGGTTTTATATAATTTTGTTTAATTTAATTTTGCACTTTTGAATTTCTTAAGTTAAATTTTCTCTAGTTTAATTAATTTCTAAACCTCCCTTTTAATTTTTATTTGGTAAAAGAAAAAAAAAAGAAAAAATAAATCCTCCAACCTATGAAAATAAGACCCTACTCACCATTGCACTTCAGTTTATTTTCATCAGAGTAGGAATTTTATTTTTCCTGGTCTGACATCCAACATATTTCTTATATACCTATTCCAAATCTTCTAAGAAGTTGTGATATAATAAAATCTTTCACACTTCAATTTCGAAATTGATGCGCACGATAATACAAAATTGTTTTAAGGCAAAAATAAAAGAAGAAAGTACAAGAGGAATCGGCATTCATGGTCCTAGACTCATTCCTAGAAATTCTTGGATCGGGACTGGCAAATTTAATACTGTAATATAACTAGTCCATCCCTAGTTCAGTAAAAAGGAATGGATATATAGAAGTATGCCTATCTAAGATCATCCATCAAAAGTAATGGTGTCAAAGCCAGACAAATACTTAGTCTCCAATTTTACTTTTTGATATATTAGAGGCATTTGGGGAAATATGTTAGCGAGTGAACCCAAGCATTGGCCATAGGGAAAAAAGAATTAACTAATGCCCTTAGACTCGTGGATTTAAATATGCCCGATTATGTTTCTCTCGTAACTGATTCAATATTCCCTTTTTTACAAAATTCATAGCGGGTTGAATTTATTTTTAAACCTTCAAAGGCTCAGGAAAGTCAATTTTTTTATTATTTTTTTAGCTTCTCCATTTTCTCCAAACTTGTTTGATGCTAAATGCACAAACTTTTTTTTTCATTTATGGGATTTTTTTTTCTTTGAGACAAAATATGAATTTTGAAAGTTCCGTTATACCAAATTTTGAAACTAGCTATTAATAAATATCTCAACATACTATTACTCTTATTTTCATATAAGATATCAATTGGATCTTTATACTTAAAAAAAAAAAAAAGTTAAACTTCTCGCCTCCACAGTTTTTTTTTTTTTTTTTTTTGGGGCAATTCGGAATTGTCGAGTGCTACAGCGGACTTATAAAAGTTGTTCATTCCGCTGCTGGGTGTCGAATACTTAAATACTTTGATTAGACTTAACCTCTTGATCACTAACTGGTCCACTAACAATCAAGTCAACATAATGTATATGAACAATATTAACGTCAAAGACACTGTAATATTTATGTTACATACATTTAACGTAACCTATTATCACTGGTTACTATTAATTTAACCTAATTTTAAAAGAGTACTAGATTATCTCAACAACTCAAAAAATATTCTTTTAAATGAATACTAATCTAACTTAATTTTTAAAGAGTCTTATATTATCCTAACTTACTAAAAATAAAAATCCAAAATAATTATTAAGATATAAAAAGTTAATCGTAATTTTCTTTAACAAATAAAAACCATAGTTACTATTATTTTCTTAATTTAATTAAAATCCTAAATTCTAAAATCATAAACTCTACACCCTGAATCCTAAACCCTAACTCCTAAACCCTAATTCAAAAGTAAATATAAAATCTAGTAATAAAAATGTCAGCAAAATTTTTTTTCCCTAAGATGCAACAAAAAAAAAACTAAATTATACTTATATAATAATAAACCAGTAATACAAGTTACAGGTTAGATAACGATAAGAGTTTGTAATTGGCAATGACTCTTATAAGGTCAAGATGTGTCTGTAACTAATAATCTAATTACAATTTTTGACAATGCTATTTTCCAATTGTGCATTGATCCTGTGAATGTAGGCCCTCAATGGCAACATTAATTTAAAGGCTGGCAAGGCGTCTCGTCGGTCCACTTGTAGTTCATGTTATTATTACTATGCATATGGACAAGTCCACAAATTTTTAGCAAAAAATGAAAATATTATCCAATGAATACATTTTATTTTTTATTTTATATCCATTATTATTGAAACTACTATAGTGATATAGTGATATTCGTTAAAATCCACATGTGACTCGGGTTATTTCTCAATTACATAGATTGAACAAAATTCTCCATAGAGTTCTATGTCATTCTTAGCCTCAATTTTTTAGCTTCTCAGCGAGTCTCGGGCTCTCTCCTAACTTATAGACTCTTAACAAACTTGAGTTAGGTCTAAGGGGTGTTAAGAGACAAAAGTCTTACATCAAAATTTCAAGATATCTTATGCTAATATATAAAGTACATGGGTTACTATAATCACTGCCAATTGATTTTAAAATAGAACCATGTTATTTAAAAGTATAGAATTAAGTAATGCTATAAAAAAATCATAACTTTTTTCATTCAATCAACCAATAAAATTATTTAAAAAAAAAAAGAACAAACTTATGACTCGTTGGTCACTACATTATTTTCTATCATTATTAAGTGGGACCATTGCTTCCCAGGTGGGTCTCAAGGCCGCACACGATGACTTCTTGGTAGTTGCCAGTTATTAAGCTCCATTGTACTGATGTATATTGGCTATGATATGTATGAAAGTGATTTGTGATAAAAAAAAAAAATTTAAGTGCAAGTGGAACTGAGTGATTATGAATTATATACATACTGTGTACTCTTACTTCTTGTTTCAAGGCCAACTGTCAAGGTCATATTACCATCTAAGGAATACAAATCTCCAAGAATTGACCGAAATGGTCTTCATTGAGACATTCTCGTATTATTATGGCTGCGCAGAACAATTGCAAGTTGACGTCGTCCATTATTTTGAATGCATTCCCATGTAATACAATTTTCTTCTTTGGATTTAGCCAAAAAATTTAAGGTACCTTTTCTTGTGCGGAGCCAGGATTGGTCCCAAGTTCCCAACCCAATGGTCCAAAAGCCTCCTTATACTATTAATACTACTAAATGATTGTCTGACTCCTTGGTTAATTGCAGTCAAGTTTAACCAATCGCGAGGCAGTGCAACCTAACCGAAAAAATTTTTAAGTGTTCTTAACAGAAGTAAGTGATGGTCTCTTTCAATACAGACTGAATATAAACTGATGTGTTTCGTCAAGAAGTACAGGATAAAATAAGAACAGTTTTACTTGCTGATGGAGAATATGAAACAATTGGAATCTATGTACTTGAAGCCAAGTACATTACAGTATACTGACACGACAATATATAAGGGCTTTAGATTTATTGTTACACAATTGATATTGCACTTTGTTGTAAACTTATCACATGAAGCATAACTTTGCATTTAATATTTAACGAGTAACCTCTTGATCCGTTAACCGTGACAAGTAATCAGTGTTCTCAAAATCGAATGTGAGCTAGCATGGGTCTAGTTTGATTCTTTGTAAAGAAAATGAAAAGAAAATCATATCAAACTATTAAACAAATCAATTAGATTAGATTAGACGTGACTCGGGCGTTTTTCCGATTCACCAGCCCGTTTTTAAAACACTGCAAGCAATGGATTAGGAGGGAGTAAATTTTTGTCAATCTATAATATTTTTGCCATGGCAAGTCAAACTTCTGCTTCAGCACGTAATATGCTGCATGTCTGACTGACTCGGCTATGCATCAAAGCGCTTGACGAATACGACACACCGTTGACAAAGCCGATACAGGACTGAATGCTGAACATTTAACGGTCACCTCAAATTATCTATCCAATTTTGTTATATTAATTATGTGTAATATGAAATTAGGTTTTATCATTGCAAAAATAAGTTGCACGATACCATGATATTTGACATTTTAACACAAAAAAAAATCATAAAAATATAAAATCAGTGCCCTTTTTGTGTGCTTTACATGGAACTTGTTCTGATTTAATTCTCTTAGTTGATTATACGTTTTTAAGCCAAAATTTGTTTTGAGTCAATTTTAACTGATTTTGAAATATTTTCTTTTAAAATTTTTAAGTTAAAAAATTTGAGTATAAGAAGCAACACATGAGATTCTTTTGGAAACAAATTTTAATTTTCAAAATAAATTCCTTTATTTTTCTTAAAAAAAAGGATACAGCTTCCTTAAATTCAACTTTTAGAAAAGAAGAAACAAATGAGAACAAGCCCTAATTTGTCGAGTATAGCATTTTTTTTTTGTAAGTCTGTACAGTATTTTAGAATATTAGATAATAAATATTATAATATCTACATAAAGCAAAGTACATTTTAAAGCATTTTTTTTTTAGCAAATCCTACTTACATTTTATATAATTTTTATGAACTTCATCATATTTTGTGTATTTTTTATACTTTTCATGAATTATCTTACATTTTTATGAAACTTTTGGGATTAATTTGGTCGAAATTGAATATTTTGAAGGGTGCATTTTTTATGCAGAAATATTAGGGACTAATTAGGTCAGAAGTAATTATTTTTGGAACAAAATTGGTTGAAATATTAGGGACCGAATTGGAGGAGAGTGAAACATGGAGGACCAATTTGGTCAAAGCAATAAACTTACTATTTTCCCTGATATTTTAACACTGCACATATGTAAAATTATCTTACAACTAAAAATATAAAATTTTGAACACATGACTAAAATATTGTTGATATACCTCTTCGTGTGTATGTCTATGTGTATATATGTACATATTTATGTGTATACATACAAACATAAATATGTGTGTGCATGTGTATATATATAGATTATAGTGACCGTGTATACATACATACATAGATATGTATGTTCATGTGTATATGTATAGATTGTAGTGACCCTATCTTTATATTTTATAGGAGTATGCTTCTATTTCAGAGGCTTATAACTCTTCTAGGGCTATAAAAGCCGTAAGGAAGACTATATGAACGAATAGATAAAGAAGAAGAGTAGGAATTACAATACATAAGAGAAGACACTCACTCATAGCTAGAAGGATCGATACGTTACCCCCTAGCTCCCCCTCGAGGGAATAGCTACTATCGTTTACCCAAGGTCCACTCACTTGAGAAGGATTGTCTCTCGTGAAATCCCAACCCACGGGGGTAGGCCTTGCGGGGCTAGTCCCCTGTCTGCCGTCAGTAGCCGGGGGCTCGCTTTAAAACTCATAATATCATAATTGATCACAGAAACTCCTTTGGGTGCTTTTAAGTATGATTCTTACAGAGGTTAGTCGGACTTCTTGGCGCAAGTATTTATTAAATAAAACTACGAAGAAAGCTTCTAAGTAACCAAAGGGGACGAGACATCCGTGATTGGGAGGAGAGCATGTGAATTAAAAAGTCCGAGTGTAAACTCTTCTTTCTGAGTCTAGTCTGGCATGCTGAGATGGAGGGGTCGGCTCCATATGAGTTTAATTAGCATTCAATCAGCTCTTTTTAAATAACGAACTTAGATAAAACAGAAAAAAAAAATCATTGATTAAGATTATATTGTCAAAAAAAAAAAGTTAAATCATGACAATCCAAATACTGCAGTACATGAAAACTAGAATCCCTCCTTTTGCTTATGCTTTGAAACTTGTTTTGTAGTTCATAGTTCAAATAATGAACATTTTAGAAACGCTGGAATGAACTGAGAACGTGTCTATCAAATTAAGAATGACTTCCAATCTAATCTCAAATTCAACTCCCTTCAGTAATGGTAACGATATACACACTGCTTTATTTATTTATTTTATTTTACTTCTAATATTTGGATTTTTTTTGGGCCCAATAACAAGCATGTATAATCAGCAAAATGCATGGTAAGTATGTGCAAGAATTTTTTGGGTATATAAATATCGTTCACAATAACCGTCTTCTTGTACCATTTCCTTACTATTCGTACATATTGATTTTTCAGTTTGTTAATCCATAGGGAACTCAGTGCACCTACTAAAAATTCAATTATCAAACTATAAAGCTAATGTACGTTTGGAGCTAAAATTCAATTATCAAACTATGATGCCAATGGCCAAATTAATATACAATATAAACTATGTCGGTGATCATTATCAAATTTTTCTTGGAAAACTATCAATTAATGACTTGTTCTTCAACTTGGAATAAATTAAATGACTTGTTCTTCAACTTGGAATAACTTAAATTAAGTTTGGAATAAATAAATTATTGTCACTATTAAGTCAACTAATTGTTATTCATGAATATATGCAAGTCATGAACCTTATCCTTTACATAACGTTTTGGATATCACCTCATGGTTCGAGTGAGATTAGGGTAATGCTGTTAGAACATCTTGACCAAAAGAGAATTAAATGTATGATAAGATTGTCTTGCTACTAATTACAGCCACCATGTCTCCAACGCCCAACTAATTAGTAGGCCCGATGCCAACACCCTTTGAATCATTCTTTCTCGCTTTCTGACGCCATAGTGCCCTAGATCTTCCTATAAATAGATACCATAATACTTTCTCATCCCTCTTAAACATCAGGTTTTTAGTACATAAAATTCAGTACGAAAAAATGGGTTCCAAGACATTTCTTTTCTTGTGCATTTCCTTGGCCATAGTTCTAATGATTACCTCCGAGGTGGCTGCTAGGGAGTTGGCTGAGACTACAAATTCAGCTGAAAATCGTAAGACGTCTAAACAATATTTCAGAGTTCCTTTATTTTCTTACTTTTCATGAGTTTCTGTAGTATCATATTTTAACAAACGTGCATGTTGTTGTCATTTGCAGCAAAGACAGAAAAGACAACAAATGGTATAGGAGAAGACCAGTACCCTGGAGGCGGCTATGGAGGATACCCAGGAGGTGGCTATGGAGGTTATCCAGGAGGAGGTTATGGAGGCTACCCTGGTGGCGGATACGGGGGATACCCTGGCGGTGGATATGGTGGATACCCTGGGGGCGGCTACGGGGGACGTGGTGGCTATGGGGGACGTGGTGGTTATGGTGGATACTGCCGCTTTGGTTGCTGCGGCCGAAGTTATTATGGGAGAGGTTGTAGATGCTGCTATTACCCTGGTCAGGCTGTGGATGCAGAGCCTCAGAACTAATTCTATGGCTAGCATGAATGTATAAACAGGCTCATTTGTTGTAGTTCCTTTCTTCCAGTGTGTGACGTGAATAAGAGCTTGATAAATGGTATGGTAAAATACATCAAATACCAACTTTATTGCAGCTACTCCTGCAATACTCCACTGTAATGATCAGAGTGTATTTATGAATATGTGTCAGTGTTAAGCCAAGGACTGTTTTTCTTGCAAAACGCTAATAGTAATTAAAGTGAGAAGCTACTGGCTATTTCCTACATGATTTAAGAAAAAGTGATTTAATAACTTATTCCAAATGACACTTGTGAAACCCAAATTCAAGTGATAGTGAATGGCGTCATCATATATTACTAAAAGCATGTTACTATAAAATTTATTGCATAGTTCATAGACCAAGTTTACCGAACTATTTTCGATTTTTGCATAAAAAGGCCATCTTATGCAAATATATATTTTGTCCCTACCATTTCGTTCGACGTTTTTCCATAAGATTTTTTATAACCTCTAAATTTGATATTAGATGGGTGTTATAAAGACACAGTTGCTCAAATGCATTTCTCATTTCTCAATATTTACTCTCAAGTTACAGCCAAAATTTGAAGGAGATAGTATAGATATCAGTTTTTCTTTCTTGTTTTCCTTTGTATTTTGATTTTCGTTGACTAGAACTTCTTGATAATCATTTTATTTTTTATCAATTAGCTTCATCTTACTTGTGCAATCGTTGTGTTTCGCATTCTCTAGTGAGAAGTAACATTATAGAATCAAATATTTGCCTTAACCACGGATCGGAATATTGGACATAACCATGGATTGCAGACTGAAAAAGAATTTTCTGTATATATTTTTAACTATAAATCTAATGATGCCACCACTGTAAATTAGAGGTCCAAATATGTCTTTAAATATTTGAATAAATAAGTTTTTTAATCCCAAGGAACATCAAGGTAAACAAATTTAATTGCAATGATTTTTCTAACTGCTAAAGTTTATAACATCTTGATATTATAAAACTTTTGAGGTAATCCATCTTGTTATGAGTAACCGGCAAAATTTAAAGGAGTATTATATGAAAGTATACATCCTAAAATGGTGCAAGAGCAAGAAAAGTGTTCCAATTAAGGAAAAAGTTAATTAGTTAATTTGAGTAAAATCTAATTTTGCAACCAAGAAATAGTTCAAATCTGTTTGTTTTAAATTTATTAAGCACACTTGTGGTAACCTATTGTTTACGCGTTCCAAGTTTATGCAAAAGATTTTAAAAAACATGTTATTTTTTGAAAAATTAAATAATATAACACATTTGTGTCCACAGAGCTATAAACTCTAATTGTGAGGTTATGTTTTTCAGAATCATATTTTTTAAAAAATTTTAAACACATCTTCCAATTAACCTTTTCATCTCATGTACACATTTACTAAATGAATATCTAAAACTTGCTACAGTAAATGAAGCATGCTTTGTGCTAGAACAATCACTGTGTCATTCTATGATTCTCTTCAATTACTTTTCTTTCTCCTAACAATTTTACCTTCTATCAAATTTTGGATCTTTTTCTATAAGATGAAAGTAATTTTCTAAATGTACTTTAATGATTTACCATTGTGATAAAAATACGTATGTTTTTCTCATTTAAGTAGTATTTACTCAGTGGAATATATCATCTCAAATGACATTTACGAATGAAAAATAACAAAATTAAAGAAGTACTCATTTGCACATAGTTTAGTGAAGTTAAGAAAGAAAACAATAAATTGAACAAGTCATATTACAAATCACATATTTCATTGGTACATTGATCAACAAATAAACTTAATAATTGCCAAATTACTTTCTTGTTTGAGCCATCTAAGTTGATAAAAGGCAGGCTTGAGAAATTTTGTATATCAGGTATATTTATAGTACAAAGAATGTCAATGCATAAGCTTTTATAAGAATAAATTCACATTTTATCTATACTAAATCCACAACTTTTTCCTCACAAACAAATAACTGTAGCTTTTAGATGGCTTCATTACTCTTTTTGTTATATAATAAGAAAAGGAAAAAGAAAAAAAAGGCATGGATGACAATAAATTTGAAATTTTCTAGACAACCTAATGATATCAATTTTAAATTTAGAAATCTAAAATAGAAAGTTGATGTGAAAATTCTAAATTTGTAATAAGCACATAAACACCTATCTCCATACATACCTAAGGGACATATTTAATTATTAGCCGCCAATAAAAGAATAGCAATCCCAATAAAAAGAAATAATATATATTTTTGGCTCGATATGAGTAATATAAATCATTGTAAAAACACAAAAAAGTTGAAGCCATAAAGCAAAGATATTTAGAAGATAAGTAAAAGAATAAATAGAAATATTACTTCATCCATAAAGCAATATAATTATCTTAACAAAAAGTATGTATAGAATGATCTTGGAGAATACGCGTATATCCATTCTCATACAAACGGATAAACGGATATACTCTTTCATCTGCTTCGTTGTGCAAAAGGATATTTTCAAAGTTACACAAAGTACTAATTAAATAGGGCAAAGAAGTACTACTTAAACCTAGGAAAACAGTGGCCAAGAGCGAAAAAAAAGTCGTCTTCTCATGTAAATTTAGTATAAAGTAAAACAAATGTTTATACGAGTTCATCACGTCAAAATTTTCGAGTTTGTTAAAATGTTTATTTTGATCCCTAGACTAGTAAATTTGTCTAATAGTAGTTAAAGTATGAATCAAATTTTAATTATTAGGTTCCTTTCATGGTTTTAACCATGCCACTTCCAGCTTAACACAAACGCAAATCAAAAGCATTAAGGATTTCCATAGAAAATTATCTTCCTAAAAAAATTTTACATGAAACATGTCATTTTCCCTATAATTTTTGGGTATTTAGATGACAATATGAAAATTCTTCAAAATAGAGTTTTTTATTTTTATTTTTATTTTTATTGTTAATATGAATTAAAAAGACTAATAATAATTGTAATTAACATTTGACAAGTAAATAGTGTTAATTAGAGATTATTTTATTTATAATTAATCTTTAAAATAATATAATTATAAAATATACATAACTTTAATTATATTACTGTGGAGTCCAAGTTGATAAAAAAATTAGTTGATAAGAATTAAAAATAAAAAATAGTTCAATAATTGAAGTTAAAAAGTGCGTACTTAAGGTTTAATGTTATTCTTAAACTCTTAGGGAAATAATTTACACTCATTGAATACATGAGCTGTTTTCAATCTGAGAGAGGAAAATCGAAAAATATTTTACAAAAGAAAATATTTTTGGGTGTTTTGCGCCAAGGAAAATTCTAAAAATATTTTTTAGGAAAATATTTTTAGTCCAAATAAACAAACCCAAATGTAGTTAAAAATTTTATAAAAGTTAAGAAACCAAAAAGAACTTAATGATTTTTAAATACTACGCGAAATTAATAATATTCTCTGGCAATATCGTTATCTTTGAACGAAAGAAAAATATGTTCAGTTCAAAAAAGACAATATAAAAGGAAGGAACTATTACGGCACCGTGTATTTTTGCGAGGCATCAAGTCGAATGACACTGCATTGCATCACGAACTACCACGCATTAAATTATTGACATAAACCCCACGGCGTTAAATGCTGCCCAGCGACACCAACTGCTTCTGTGCTTACCCAAATCCTGTTCTTTCAGATTTAATGAGCAAGCCACTTGATTTTTGTTCCCTAGTTAGTAAGAATCAGAAGCCACTTGGTTTAATTATAGAGTCACACGTTATCAAATCAGGAGCCACTTGGTTTAATTTAAAGTCAAAACGTTATTAAAATCCCCTTGATCTTTGTTCCCTAGTAATTAAGAACCAGAGGCCACTTGGTTCTAGGACCAATGTGTTCAACATCGTACCGAGAAGTACATATGAGCACTGTGAGGAGTAAAGGATTTTTTTTTTAGTGGATCGGCCCATGAATCTAATGGTAGATGAGACTAAGCTTTGGTGTCATTCCTATCCACCATTGGATCTATGGTGGGACTCGTGAACTCGATTTACACAAGAATCTCTCAAAAATAAAATTATAAGATAGACCGTTATAGAGCCCAAATATATAAGTTGAAAATGATGTTCGACCCAAAACTTGAACGAGTGGGTTATGAGTCTTTACTAATACATTAAGTATTTTTTGTACTTGATATAAATCCATTCTTGATCAACTCACGTATGCACCCTAACATCTTCCTCAATTCCAAATAATCGAATCCCCAAGCCCTACTCTAGGCTCAATAATTTTAACACCATCATACCCTTAGCCTAACCCTAGGCTCTATGGTCCAATACCAAGAAGAAATCAATTCACTAATCCAGCAGTGTAACACAACGAAAAGAAATCACTTATTAACGAGTAACCTAAGATGTTAACAATGGGATCTAATACCACTTGTTGAGGAGAAAAATCAAAGACAGTCCACCAAAGAAACTGAATATATAAGTTGGAACCCAAATTTAACTCAAACACTTTATCAGGTTCACAGCTAGGTAGTGTTGTTTCACATTGGTGTGATAAAGAAAGGACGAATGTTTAATATATAGGTAACGACATAAGATCTACTAATTTCACCTTTTAGGTCAAATTTAGGCTTCAACTTATAATATTTGATAGAAACTCTATGTTTTTTCTCCTTAACAAGCGGAATAAAAGCCCTTGGTTAATATCGTGGACAACGTTGGCAATTGATTTTTTCTTAGTATTGAACCGTAAATTATTCTGTTTCTGGCATTGGACCATAGAATCTGAAGTTAAGTTGGGTATCTGATTTGTTTGGGATTGAAGGAGAGACTAGGGTCCATCTGTGAGTTGATGAAGAGTGGGCTTGCATTGAATAGTAATGTGGGCTTGAGGGAGATTGTTTGAGATTGAAGAAGATGTTAGGGTCTATGTATGAGTTGATGAAAAGTGGCCTTGCATTAAGTAGTAATGTGGACTTAAGGAAAAATTTAATTTCAATGTGAGAGTGTACCCATGATATACAGAGATTTATTAAGTTTGTGAGTAGGCTATTGTTGTCCCAAAATGATTTGAGTAAGAAAGAAAAGATTGTTTAATATATAGATAAGGGTCTTAACCTACTAATTTAAGCTTTTGGCTTTTAGATCTTGCATATTAAACACTTTTTCTTTCTTCTTTGAACAAATATATATGCACATGCGTCCGTGTATGTATGCAAGTTAAGTGTACAAAATAATGAATAACCAAAAAACAGTTCTAGACTGTGATTAGCCAAAAAATAATTTTTGTAAGAATGTATAGTTATGATTTCGAGTTGTAAATGTATTCCACGTGTCACAAGACAGTCTACACATCCTGTATTTATATTTACAGATGTATGTTTCGCAATTTACTACTTGTGAGTTGCATTGCATATTGCACCAACACGATCTCCCAAAAAACAATTGTTAGCACACTAAATTCCCAAGAAGACCTATGAAGCCTTTTCCTAAAATTTTATGCACAGGATTTCACCTAAAAGAACGACAAATTTGGAAGAGTTCAATGATATTGTCAATTTCACCAGATTGCCCAATGGCTCATATAAGTATACAGCCCACTCTACTCAAAGTGAGTAAGTTTTGAGATAAAAGTCCATATTCTTTAACATAATATTAAAATTTGGCCCTGAGTCTAAACTCATACACTCTTCTTAAAAAAATTTGAACAATACCTCGAGTTCTCTCTGACCGCTCATAACTACACGAGTCCACAAGCTCTGGTCTCTCTGCTAACTCTTAGACTATTAACATACTTGATTCAAGTATGAAAAGCTCTCTGCTAGCCCCTAAACTTTTAACAAATCTGAGTCATGCATGAGAGGAAGTGCCACGGAACAAAGTTCCACATCGATTGTCTAAGTATTTCAATTCCGATCCATAAAATACATTAGCCACTCCAATTTAAGAGGAAAGTCCATGATCTTTTATAGAGATAATGGACACACCCTCGTTTATATTGTCCTGGCTTCTAAAACTTTCATTCTTTTGTTGGTTCAAGTATTTCAAATGTTTCAAATTGACAGAAGATTTCAAATGATCTTTAATGTCTATCAATAAGGGATGCAATTTATACTATCCTATAACATTTTTAATCCAATGTGTATGGTGCAAATTTTCAATACAAATTCTTCCCAATAAATTGCTCTTTTCTTCTAATAAACATTATTACTATAGGCTTTTTCTGGTTTATGGAGAGAAGGAAGGAAAAAATCAAAGAATAATGAACAAACTTGAATAATATTAGTTCTTTGGCAGAGAATTACAACAACAAAAGACAAAATTATCAAAATAACTAGCAACAAATTCTTAAAATTTTCAGTAAATACCGAATAAATTGAGGGTACGTATCAAAGTTTTCTTTGAACCTATCCATGCACAATCCACAATTCATGTTCTTCTTTCCCTTTATTTTTTGAAGTAAACTAACATGTTCTCCAAATTGGAATGGAAATTTAATTAATGTCATGACAAAAACAATCACGGCCTGAGATGAATATAAGGCATAAACTTTACGTGCAGAGACTATTAAATACGTCTTGAGTGGTAATACAAATGGAAAAATGAATTTCTTAAACTTCCCCAAGATGGATTTTTTTTATTTCATTTATATAAGAACGGAGGAAGACATCAACTTATGATAAGATGGACTTTCTACCAATTGCAGCCACTATATCTTCAACTGCCAACTACGTTATGGGCCGAAGCGACAACCCCTTGATCAAGAGCCTCGATGGCATTCTTTCACATTCAGGGTGCTGTAGATTTTTCCTATAAATAAAGGTTAAGTATTCACCAGTTTTCTCATCCTTCTTAGTTTCAATTTTTTCCAATACATAAAGTCTAGTGAGAAAAAATGAGTTTCAGGACCATTTTTTTTGTTTGCCTTTCATTGGCTATAACTATAATGCTTTCCTCAGGGGTGGCTGCTAGAGAGTTGGCTGAAACCACCACTTCAGTCACCAATTATAAGATATGTATTGATTTTTCATTCACTTTTATTCATTTAATGTTTACTACGAACCAATTTTTCATGCTAAAATAAGGTGAATTTTTTCTTCGATAATCCATTTGTTATTGTTTATTTAAGAAAATACTATGGTAATGAAAAGTAACTAAAAGAATTAATAAATTTTATAAAAAAAAATATTGTAAGTTTTTGTTGAAACTTTACTACTATTCTACGAAAACTTAACATTTTTTATATTTTTGTTGAAAATTATGATAACAAAGAGTTATCGAATAATTATCCACTTAGCATGAGATACCATTCAAGAAAAAGAACACACGGATGACATACATATTGATTATGCAGAAGTAGTAACTTGCATGGTCCTATTTTTCACTAGCAAAGACATCTGAGAAGACCAACGGTGGGGAGGAAGCCAAATATCTAGGAGGTGGATTTGGAGGGTATCCAGGAGGAGGTTATGGGGGATATCCTGGTGGGTGGGGTGGGGGGATATCCTGGCAGTAGTTATAGGGGATGTGGCGATTATAGTAGATACTGCTGCTTCGGTTGCTGCGACTGTAGTTATTATGGGAGAGGTTGTAGGTGTTAAGAAGAAAGAGAATGGGGAGAATATTTCTCTATATCTTCCATCCAAATATACAACAACTTATTTATAGGCTTATACAAGTAATAGGTACAATAAATCTAAACAATAATAACTGAGTTTAAATCTAATTTTATCATAATCTAATCATATCCAATCATATTCTAATCATATCTACAATTTAAAATTCAAATATAGTACAACTTATAACACTTCCCTTAAGTTGGTGCGTACAAGTCCCACATGCCCAACTTGCAAAATGAATTGTAGAAGATTTTGGTCGATGCAAGCTTTGGTCATTACGTCGGTTAGCTAATCTTCTGACTTGACGAACAGAAATCGTATCACCTTGTCTTCAAGATTTTGTTTTATGAAGTGTCGATCCACTTCAATGTATTTGGTGGAATTCATGTTAGACTGAATTATGACTGATATCGATGGCTGTTTTATTAGTACAAAACAAATTCATTTCAAAATTAGAAGAAAGTCGAATATCGGTCATTAACCTTTTAAGCCACAGAAGTTCGCACACCCCCTTAGCTATTCCTTTGAACTTAGCCTCTGCACTAGATAGCGCCACCACCTTTTGTCGCTTACTCTTCTAAGTAATTAGATTGCCGTCGACAAAGGTTAAGTAGCTTGATGTCGATTTTCGATCAATAGTATCTTCAACCCAATCAGCATCAGTGTAACGATCAATATTGAGATGGTTACTCTTACAAAATAGAAGACTTTTTCTAGAAGAACCCTTTAAATATCGAAATATCCGTATCACAACCTCTATATGTCGATCACTAGGAGAATGCATGAATCGACTGACTACACCAACAATAGGCAATATATGGACGTGTGTGAGACAAATAAATCAACTTACCGACTAACCTTTTGATATCTTTCTTTATCAATCGGCACCTGATCCAACTACTCACCAAGCCTATGATTTTGAATAATCGATGTATCAGTCGGTTTACAGTCTAAGTAATCTAGTTTCAGCTAAGAGATCAAGCACATACTTTTGTTGAGATAGAAAAATACCTTGGGTCGATCTAGCTACCTCAATTCCCAAAAAATACTTGAGATATTTTAAGTTTTTCATCTCAAACTCAGCTGCCAATCGATTTTGCAAACTAGAGATATCTTCATCATCATCATCGGTGATAATCATGTCATCAACATAGATTATCAGAGTCATTACCTTTCCACGATGATGCTTCAAGAACAAAGTATGGTCTTCATTACTCTGCCGATATCCATATTTTTTCATGGCCAAAGTAATCGATCAAACCAACTCGCAGTGACTACTTCAATCCATAAAAAGCCTTTTGTAACTTACATACGGCATTTGCAATTGAAGTAGCATCCCTAGTGGAATGTCTATGTATACTTCTTCTTCAAGATCACCATGTAAAAAGGCATTCTTTATGTCGAACTGATGTAATGGCCAGTCTAGATTGGCTACAAGAGACAATAAAACTCTACTGTGTCCAATTTTGCCACCGGTGAGAAAGTCTCCTGATAATCGATTCCGTATATCTGTATATACCACTTTACCACAAGTCGTACCTTATAACGATTGATTAAGCTATCGGTTTTGTACTTGATTGTAAACAACCATTTGCATTTCACTATTTTCTTTCCTTCTAGCAATAGGACTAAGGCTCAAGTGTCATTCTTCTGCAATGCTGACATCTTCTCCTTGATAGCTTGAGTCCAATTTGAATCGGTAAAGGTAGCATGGGCATTACTTGGAATATCAGTTGATGAAATATTGTGTATAAAGGCCTCTAGAGATTTAGATAATCGATGAATTGAAACATAATTGGTAATAGGATACTTGGATCCTTTGGCATAAACTTCTGAAGAATAATAATTTGGAAGTTTGTCACGATTGGACCTGTCAAGTAACACATATGTTACTAGAAGTATTCAAATTGACAATAAGAGTATCAGAAATACTTATCTTAGGGATATTTTCAGAAGACTGATGGTCAAGTACTAAGAGGAAGGGATTACACCAACAGTAGCATCAGAAGACATATTTGCAACAATTTCATCAGGAATATCAGCTGCTAAAAATCATTACCATTATTGACAGGTAAATCAGCAGGTAAATTGGCAGCAATCGGTAGATCTATCTCGGTCTCATCATTACTTGGCTCTGAAGACCAGGCCAATCCCTGCCAAGTCTACACTTCCTCATTCTTTATTTCTCCTTGAAGTGAAGAGTTGGATACCGAAAGAAAAAATTCTCTGATTCCAAAAATGTAACATCCATCGTTTCATACATCTTATGAGTGGTTGGATCATAATATTGATAACCCTTCTTATACACGGTATATCCCAAGAAGACACAGCAAACAACTCAAAGATCTAACTTATTTCGTTGGTTCTTGTGCAAATGTACAAATAACACACATCCAAATATATGTGCTGGAATCATTAACACAAATGGTAAAGTAAAGTGTTAAGCTAAAGCCTGCAGTGGGGTTTGAAAGTTCACGATTTTTTAAAGTAACTTGATTCAGCAAATAGACTGTTGTCATGACTGTATCAAGCCAATATTGGCGTAGAACATTTGCATTAGTCAAGCAATGCTCTTAACTGTTTTCAATATATGTCGATTTTTCCTCTCAACCAGTCCATTTTGTTGTGGAGTTTGACTACATAATGTTTCATATATGTGACCGTTAGTGTTAAAGAACTCCTGTCAGTGATTGATTATTATATTCACCACCATTATCAGACTGAAAAATTCTGACTATAGTAAAAAATTGTGTTATAATCATTGAAAAGAATGATTTAAAAACATCTGTTATTTCATTTTTATGCTTCAACAGGTACACCAGTGTCATTCAAGTACAATTATCAATAAAATTTATAAACCAACGAATACTAGTCGATGAAGTTATCAGTGATGATTTCCAAACGTTAGAATGTACCAAGGTAAAAGGAGTATCGCATTTATTCGAACTTATAAGATAAGGAAGCTATATGACTTTTGGCTAAAATACTAGATCTCACATTTCAGATCAGTAACATTCGTAAACTTGTATGAAAACAGATGTTTCATGTATCCAATGACGGATGTCCAAGTCGTCGATGCCATAACTGAATCTTTCGTTCTTTGGTATTGTTAGTACTTTTCATCTGGTTTGCTCTACCTGAACAGAAATCGTCTATATAATATAAATCTCCTCTTCTAGTACCATGATCAATTATCTCTTTGGTGAGAATATCCTGAAGAAGATAAAAAGTTGAATATATTAGTGCTACACAGTTAAGATCGGCTGTAATCTGAACTCATCGATAGCAGCTTATTTGATAAAGAGAAAATTAATAAAGTATTAGATAGAAAAAGAGATGAAGATAGAGTGATAGTTGCACCTCCTGTAACTAAATATTGAACATCATTGGTATTAGAGATCATCGATCGTCTTGGTTGAGCAACACATAAAAAGTCATCTGGATCAAAGATTATATAATTTGTAGCTCCTAAAT
The DNA here is from genome assembly GCA_024721245.1 of Mitragyna speciosa. Classification (NCBI taxonomy): domain Eukaryota; kingdom Viridiplantae; phylum Streptophyta; class Magnoliopsida; order Gentianales; family Rubiaceae; genus Mitragyna; species Mitragyna speciosa. The sequence continues at coordinate 189,693 of JAMWEH010001888.1, forward strand.
CGATAATTCAACCACTATCACTGTCGATTAGAGCTACAATTATCTTGATATTGATTGGCCATTTTTCCATTAGCAGAAAAAGTATAAAGGCACCTGTGCATCATTAAGAACTGCAGCTGATTTTGTTGATTTACCAGTTGTAATATCAGCTCTTCCAAAACCTTTAGCTTGATCGATAATATTTAATCGACCATCTCGTTGATTTTGTCCTTTCCACTCCTTCCACCATGCTAGATACCTATATAATTTGAAACACGTATTATGTGTGTGTCATTTCTTATTACAATGGGTAAAGTTGTCCACGTCAGCTAATGATTTGGCCCCTTTTGATGCCTATGACAAAGCCGATTATATTGTCTCCCCCTGTCAGCATTATTGATTGTCCTACTGTGTTCACGCCGGACATAGGCATATGCCCCTTCCATAATCGGGAACAGCTTCATTTGCTAGTACGTCATTGCGAATTGTATCTAGTCGATCATCTAATCCATCAAGAAAGATGTATACTCTCTCTTCCTGTATGAGAGAGTTGTACCTGCTGATATCGGTAGCACATTCCATTAGATTTGGTCGACAAAAATCAATCTCTCTTCACAAACCTCGCAGGTCATTGTAATATTTCTCAATCGATCTTCCAGCTTATCTCATTCTAGTAACCCTTTATCGTAGATCATATAACTGGGATGTATCAACCCTATCAAAATATGTTGTGTCAATAGCATTCCATACCGATTTGGCAGTAGAAAAGCGGATGAAATTACCATTCAAGGATGGATCCTATATTGTTTATTAACCAGTCCTTTTACGATTCCCTTCACCATTGTCAATATGTTGGATATGTCGATGAATGTTGAGAAAGCTCACCATTGATATATCTCAACTTGTCTTTACTTCGAGATATATATCTCGACAATTTGGGATCAAAGTGCATAGTTGGTATCAGTCCAACTTGACTGCCAATCTAAGCCATGAAGGAATCATTGCTCGATGTAGGCTTCTGACATCTATTCAAGACTTCCATCATCTTTGTGGCCAAGTCTTCAAGAACTATGTCAGCATGTCCTCTTTCACCTTGCATAAGTTCGGATGATTCTGTCATGTTCTCTTTCAGATTATATCAGCGTAATTTTTAAACAGAGTTCCTTAGAATCTCTGCTCTTAATACCATGTTAAGAAGAAAGAGAATGGGGGAATATTTTTCTATATATTCCATCTAAAGATACAACAACTTATTTATAAACTTGTACAAGTAATAGGTACAATGAACCTAAACAATAATAAATGAGTTTAAACATAATCTTATCCTAATGTAATCATATCCAATCATATCCTAATCATATCTACAATTTAAAATTCAAATATAGTACAACTCATAACAGTAGGTGCTGCTCATATCCTAGACAAGCTGTGGATGCAGAGCCTCAAAACTAAATCCAGCTTCAAGACAGCATGCAACAAACATCATCCCCAAATGCATGATGGATTTCAAAAGGGTCAATGTAATAGTGAAGTTAATTCACTTTGAATTGTGTGATTTGAAGAGTGTAATAATCATACATGTTTTAGCGTGCTTCTCCTGTTGTAAAATGAAAAAAAGCCACAGTGCCACTTTAAAGGTATTTTTGCCAAATCCAAATTTTAGCAACCTTTTCATTTTACAAATTTTGCACTTCGCAATGTGTGATTAGGGATCATGGTGTATGACAACCCTTTCAAAGGACGTGCACTATTACTAAATCATATCTAAACATATATAAATCTTGATAATTGAAATTTATGTGGTAAAATTTTAACGCTCCACCGTGTACTCAATTGTGAGGACAATAAGTATTAAAAACAATCTATAGTGTCATACGAGTTATTTGTGCTTTGTTCTTTTCTTATATGTGGTATGCCAATTTTTTCCTTTTCTTTTATGGTAGTTAATTGTTTCAATGCTACAAAAGATGTTTACTTGAAGGAAAATATTATGTTGATGAAGAGTTATAAAAAATAATAATTTTTTGTGGATGAAATTGGAGTTGCTGAATTCTATCACGCGATAATTGCCTAATATAAAGAAATTAACAAAAAATTAAAGTCATATCTACAATTTATACAGCTTAGTGTGATCTACTTTTGAAATGATGGATTGTGGTAAGCCTTAAATCGGATAAATATAAGGTCTCAACTTTCACAGTAGATATGAAAGGAATTAATAATTAGCTGATGATAAAGTGATTTATAATATAACCAGCTTAAGAATTTCGGGCCTTTCTCAAAAATGAACTTTGGGCCAAACTTTCGGTTTTAAAGTTGTATGGTCAGCCTATACATAGGTTACAACTGATAAGATTTTCTTTTCTTTCTTACATCAACAATGGTATTACTTTCGAAGAATAGCACAATTGAAACTTAATCAACAAGCCCATATTTTGTAAGAAATAAATCCTTTACATGCAAGGATGTAGTGCACTGTTTCAATTCTCCACAATTTAAATTTAAAAAAGAATGCACACACCCCCACGCACATTATAGTATTGTCGTTTGTTGGAGAATATGTTTCATAGTGACTTTACAATACAATTTCTAAGAAGTTGAGCTATAAGAAAATTTTTCACACTTCACTATCGAAATTGATGTGCACGATAATACAAAATTGTGTTAAGGCAAAAAAAAAAAAAAAGAAAGTACAAGAGTTATCGCAATTCATGGTCCTGGATTTATTCCTAGAAAGTCTTGATTAATCTGGACTGGCAATTTTAATACTGTAATTTGACTAGTCCATCCCTAGTACAGTAAAAAGGAATGGATGTATAAAAGTGTATGTGACTAAGATTATTCATAAAAAATAATGGCGTTTAATATTAGAAGCCTAATAAAAATAGTTAGTCTCAAATTTAATTTTTTGGTATATTAGAGGCATTTAGGGAGATAAGTTAGTGAGTTAACCTGAGCATTGATTAACATTGTTATAAATATTACTTTTTATTTCATTTAAAATATCAATTGGATTTTTCCTTAAAAAGAATTTAAATTTTCTTATAAAAACTTCACGCCCGTTACGTTAGGAAGTCCTTTATTACACCCACGATACCTCAATCACGATCGCTTTTGCAACCACTATTGTTATTTCTTGATTAGATTGACCTCTTGATCTCTAATTTGTCCATTCACAATCAAGTAAATATGATGCATTGAGTGAAATGTTGGTCCTCAAGGACCACATGATACAGAAGCATAATGGAGGAATAAGTCTAACAACAAATTCTTGAAGAAATTAAATCAAAGTTGCAAGAAATATCAAACAATCATATTATTTTTTTAAAAAAAATTATCACACGATCCACTGATCACATTATTTTCCATCATTATTAAGTGCAAATAGAAGTGAGGTGAGCATTAATTATATACACTGTATGCTTACTTCTTAATTCGGACAGCAATTGAGGCCAACTTTCAAGGTCATGTAACTATGGAGAAAAACAATTAATATGTTTTGTCAAGAAGTATAGGATAATATAAGAACAATTTTATTTTGCTGATGGAAAATATGGAAAAATTGAAATTGACGTATTCGAAGCCAAGTCACATTACATTTCACAGACATGAAAATATATAAGGGCTTTGGCTTTATTGTTCCACAATTGATATTATACTCTGTTTTATACATTTATTACGTGAAATATATCTTTGTGTTTAATATTAATTAAGAACCTCTTAACCCATAAACAGTGTTAAGTATTGGACTAGGAGGGAGGAAACTTTGGGCAATCCATAATATTTTTGCCGTGCAAACAAAAACGCTGCATGCCCTACTGACCCGGCTGTGCATTAAAGCGTTGACGGAGATGTAGACGTAGATGAAGACAATAGAGCGTAGAATGTTGGGCATCTTATATTCTCTGTCTAATTTTTTTTTAATGTAGAATTGTGTTTAATTTTAAATTATAAGATGTAAATTTACATTTGACACAATTCAACACTAATAAAATTGAAGAAAGAATTTGAACCATTAATAGGGAGATATTAAATTTAGACTTTAGGAGACTAAACTGTTATCATCCCAAAGTTTAGCTCTTCGGTCAGACTGGTCTCAATTTTTTGATTTTAGCCAATTTGATCCCTATTTGAAGACAAACTAATGAAGTTCGGTTGATTGTTCTCTAATGTTTTGGGGGAAACCAATGTAGTTTTTAAATATTCAATTTAGACCAAATTGATCCGTAGAGTTTTAAGAAAAAAAGTTTGATAAATTTCATAGAAAGTATACGAAAAACATAAAATTCATGAAAGAAATATGAAAATTATAGAAAAATCCATGAAATTCCAAAAAAATAAAATAAAACAATTGTAAAAAGTCATAAAAATATAAATAAGGTGCCCTATTTGTGTGCTTTGCTTGGAACTTGTTCTCATTTTTTTTTTAGTTTATTATGGTTTTTTAAGCTAAAATTAGTTTCGAGTCTTTTTTAACTAATTTTAAAATATGTTCTTCTAAATTTTTGAAGCTAAAAAAAGTTGATTCTGAAAAGCAATGTAGGAAATTATTTTGAAAATAATTTTTAGTTTTTCAAAATATTTAAGAACAAACCAAAGATTTATTTTTCTTAAAAAATTAGCTTTTGTAGAATCAACTTTTATAAAAGGAGAAAAAAATCAGATCAAGCCCCTAATTTATTGTTTACAACATTTTAGGACATCAAATAATAAATTTGCACCATTCAAATAAGGCAAGTACAATTTAAAATATTCTTTCAGCAATTTTTACTTACATTTTTTTTTAATTTTTATGATTTACATATTTTTTTTGTTTTTACATTGTTCATGAATTTTCTTAAATTTTTATAAATATTTAGGGATTAATTTGGTCAAAATTGAATATTTTGAAGGGTACATGTTTTTAAATCTGGTAAGAAGTAAATATTTTTGGAACTAAATTAGTTTTGGATGACATATTATGGACTGAATTGGCCGAGAGCAAAACATTGAGGACCAATTTTGCAAAAGGGCTAAACTATTGTGACGGGTTTATTTTCCTTTAGATTAGCACTACACATAGTTCCTAGTATAAATGTTTAAATTTATCGTAGTGACCCTATCCTTATATTGTTGTAGGAGAATGCTTCTATTTAATAGTTTAATTTCTCTGAAATTTTAGCAATCAATAAGCTCTTCTCATATGATGAAATTAAATCAAACAGAAAAAGTCAAAGGTTAAGATTAAATTGTCAAAAAAATGTTAAATCATGACAATCCTAATAGAGTAGTACATGAAAAGTAGAATCCCCCTTTTTGCCTATGCTTTAAAAATACTTTGTAGTGTCGCACGGCTTTTTTAACTTATTTCTTGAACATACTTTTGGCCAAATAACAAGCATGTATAAGCAAGATATACAATAACAAGCATGTGCAAGAAGCTTTTGGGGCATAATAATATCATTTTCCATCAGTAACTATACTTTTAACTGTTTTCTTTTATAATTTCCTTACTATTTGCATATTGAGTTTCCAGTTTAAAGTTTGTCCACGGGTAACTCAGTGCGCATACTAAATATTGTCAATTCGGTTTAAGGTTCTGCAGAATTATATACTCTAATGTAAATTAGTAATTAGTTAAAACACTCCCAAAATTGTCTCAAAAAACATTCAGTTATATTCATACATGTATATGAAACAAATAATATCACCAAAATCCAATATTAAGAAGGATTCACGAACCGGATTGAACTCAAAATACAATAAAGTTCCTCTGATTGTAAATTCAATTGAAGGAATCCTAAATAAGTTTCTAATGCGCAGTCTTTGTGTCATTTTTGCACTATAAAGCTACTGTACATTTTGTAGCTAAAATTCAATTATCAAACTATGATGCCAATGACCAAATTAGTATACAATATAAACAATGTCAGTAGTTATTATCAAATTTTATGTGTATGTATAATCAAATTACACACACAAATATATATGCATGTATGTATTAGGAGATACAAGTGAGATTGTTAGAACATCTTATACTTGACCAAAAACGAATTAATGGTATGATATGATGTGTGTGATACTCTATTACACATAAAATTACATTATGTATAATTTTATATTAAACACTATTTTACACTATAAAAAATTCGAACAGAGGATTTGGAATGAGATAAGACATATGTCATCCTACCAATACCAATTATTGCCTCCAATTGCGGGCCGGTGCCAAAACCCTTTGAATCATTCTATCTCGCTCTCAGACTGCATTGTACCCTAAATCTTTTCCTATAAATAGATATCAAAATACACCAGCTTTCTCATCCTTCTTAAATATCAAGTTTTTAGCACATAAAATTCACGAAGGAAAAATGGGTTCCAAGACAATTCTTTTCTTGTGCATTTCCTTGGCTGTAGTTCTGATGATTACCTCCGCGGCGGCTGCTAGGGAGTTGGCAAATTGTAAGATATCTAATAATATTTTAAAACTCCTTCATTTTTCTTAATTTTCGCAAGTTTATGTAATAGCATTAACACTCTTTACTTTCATGTTTCAACACCAAATTTCATTTGATTTCTGGCTTGAAAAATGGGATGGAAAAAAATGTGCATGTTTTTATTATTTGCAGCGAAGACAGAAGAGACAACAAACAGTGTAGGAGAAGCCAACTACCCCGGAGGTGGCTATGGAGGGTATCCTGGGGGTGGCTATGGAGGGTATCCCGGAGGGTACACCACACCTGGATATGGAGGTTATCGGGGAGGAGGTTATGGAGGTTCCCCTGGTGGTGGATATGGGGGACAGCCTGCTCGTGCATATGGTGGATACCTTGCTGGCGGCTACGGGGGACGTCGCGGCTATGGCCGTGGTGGTTATGGTAGATACTGCCGCTTTGGTTGCTGCGGCCGAAGTTATTACATGAAGGGTTGTAGGTGCTGCTCATATCCTGATCAGGCTACGGAGGCAGAACCTCATGACTAATTCTGTCTTGCATGGAAGCTGAAACAGGCTCTTTTTGTAGTAGTTTCTTCCGGTGTGTAACGTGAATAATAGCTTGTCAATGGTCGGGTAAACTACATTAAATACCACCTATATATTGCAGCTACTTCTGCATTAAACCACTGTAATTATCAGGGTGTATTGATGAACATGTGTCAATGTTAAGCCAAGGACTGTATTTCTTGCAAAATGCTAATAGTCATCGTAGTGAAAAGTCATTGCCTATCTTCCTAAATGATTTAAGAAAAGTGATTGTGATGGTGCAATCATACATTACCAGCTTAAGAATTTTGGGCTGAACTTTTGAGTTTGTGGTCCTATCTTATATCCCCTCCCCTTTATCCCCTACCCCTTTGGGGTTTGATTTCAAAAAGTTGCATTATCCGCCCATACATTGGTCACAACAACTGGCAAGATTTTCTTTTCTTTCGAGGGTCAACAATAGGATTTGTTAGAAATTTCCCAAGATCCAATATCAGATATTTGAATAAGTCTTTAGCATAAAAGCGTACCTGGATTCATGCTTGACTGATGTGCTGCTTGAATCCTGTGTGACTTAGGGTGGTCTTCCAGATCTGCACGTATTCTCTGATCCTTTGAGAGAGCCTTTAGATTTTCTCTCTCTGGTATCTTTCTTAACGATGGGATATTAAGAAAGGAACGACTGAATAACGATACGTGAGATCCAGGGACCATAACCCTACTTATAGATAACCCATTTGTTATCTTTTTTAGTACTTCTATTTTAGCCCATCATTAAAATAGAAATAATCTTTAAGTCTCTACACATTAAAGGCCCACATCCTATTAGATACATTAAAGCCCAAATCACAATTGATCACTTTAAATTGGGCTTACTTTATTTGACAGTTTGCAACACATAATTATTAACATATAAGTCCAACGTTGGATTAAGGATCCAACAATCTCCCACTTGGACTATATGTGTAACCTTATAATTATGTTTTGCAATATAACCTTATGAGCTCAACTTTACTGTCATTACCAAAGTGTATCTATAACCAATTCGGTCCATCAATTATATTAACATAGGATCAAAGCGGCCTTTGTTATATAATCATAACTCGACCTATCAATGGTCACGTATGCTGATACAATTGAATGACATGAATCATAATGTGGATGTGTAGCATAGAAATTTCATGCAATGTGATCTTAACATGCCTATTTCTAACTGGTCCTCTTTAAATTATGCGAGATCAACCATACAAAAGAAAACACAGAGTGTGAATAAATTGAAACTTTATTTAAACTACTGAAAAATATCAATGTCATAAGAGCATTTAAAATAACAAACTCCCACTACAACTGAATATCACTTAATGACATGACACCCATATGAGCAGTATGCTCGTGAAACACTTTGGGTGGCAATCCTTTAGTAAGCGGATCCGCAATCATGGAGTTTGTTCCGATGTGCTCTATAGACAACTGTCCACTCTGAACTCTTTCCTTAACTGCTAGGAACTTGATGTCTATATGCTTGGATTTTGTAGACGTCCTATTATTGTTGGAATATTGAACTGCTGACTTATTGTCACAAAATAATTTGAGCGGTCTCTCAATGCCATCCACCACTCGTAATCCCGTGACAAAATTTTGCAGCCAAATACCATGATTGGACGCCTCATAACAGGCTATGAACTCTGCAGCCATAGTAGAAGAGGCTATAAGAGACTGTTTAGCACTCTTCCATGATATGGCACCCCCAGCTAATAAGTAGATGTAGCCTGATGTCGATTTCATACTATCTTGGCATCCAGCATAATCGGAATCAGTATACCCAAGGATCTCGAGCTGATCTGATCTCCGATATGTGAGCATGTAGTTCTTTGTTTTCTGTAGATACCGCAAGACCCGTTTGGTAGCTTTCCAGTGGTCTGATCCTGGATTGCTTAAGTATCTACCCAGCATCCCTGTAATGTACGCAATATCTGGACGCGTACAAACTTGAACATACATCAGACTCCCTACTGCTGATGCATAAGGAATCTTCTGCATTTCTTTTTCCTCAAAAGCATTCTTAGGACACTGATCAAGACTAAATTTGTCTCCTTTAGCAACAGGGGTGTCACCTGATTTACAATTTTGCATACCATACCTTTTGAGAATCTTTTCAATATAGACCTTTTGTGATAGTCCAAGAATACCTCGAGAGCGATCTCGGTGTATCTGTATACCCAACACAAAAGATGCATTACCAAGATCTTTCATCTCAAAATTCTTAGCTAGAAATCTCTTGGTTTCATGCAATAAATCTATATCATTACTGGCAAGCAAAATGTCATCAACATATAATATCAGGAAAATATACTTGCTCCCACAGAACTTATGGTATACACATTCATCAACCAAATTCATCTCAAAATCAAATGAGATGATCACTTGATGAAATTTAAAATACCATTGTCTAGACGCTTGCTTGAGCCCATAGATGGATTTCTTAAGTTTGCAAACCATATTCTTTGGATCTCCCGATACAAAGTTTTCTGGTTGCACCATATAAATTGTCTCATCAATGTTACCATTGAGAAACGCTGTCTTTACATCCATCTGGTGTAACTCAAGATTGAAATGCGCTACTAATGCCATTATAGTCCTAAAAGAGTCTTTCGAAGAAACCGGAGAGAAAGTCTCTTTATAGTCGATGCCTTCTTTCTGTGTAAAGCCTTTTGCGACAAGACGGGCTTTATACCTCTCCACATTGCCATTTGAATCCCTTTTGGTTTTAAATATCCATTTACAACCAATGGGTTTCGCTCCTTCTGGCAATGGGACAAGATCCCAAACGTCATTGTCTTTCATAGACTTCATCTCTTCATTCATGGCATCGATCCACTTTTGAGAGTTAGAACTTTCTATGGCTTGATGGAAGTTGATTGGATCATCTTCCATCACTCCAATGTCATCCTCATGTTCTTGGAGAAATACAATGTAATCATCTGGCACTGCACTTCTCCTTTCTCTAGTGGATCTCCTTAATGGCACTAGTTCTTGAGGTGATAGAGTTTGTTCTTCTTGAACTAGTTTCTTGAATAGGAGGTATCTGAATATTGTCTTGATTTGTTGTGTCATGAACAAGATCAGGAATAGGATCCCGAACAAAATCAATGACACCTGTGGGAATATTAACATATTCCTCTTCAAAGACAATGTCTCTCACTGTATCTTCTCCTCCAAACTCTACATCCTCAAAGAATCGGGCATTTCCCGTCTCAAAAATCGACTTAGTTAGTAGGATCATAAAATTTGTAACCCCTGGATCTTTCAGAGTATCCAATAAAATAACAACTCACCGTTCTTGAGTCCAGTTTCTTTTCATTTGGCCTATAAGGCCTTGCCTCAGCTGGACATCCCCATATATGCAAATGGTTCAAACTGGGTTTCTTTCCAGTCCAAAGCTCGTATGGGGTTTTGGTAGTTGCCTTAGTTGGAACTCTGTTAAGGATATATGCTGCAGTTTTAAGTGCTTCTCCCCAGAGTGATTCTGGTAAGGTAGAATGACAAATCATACTCCTCACCATGTCTTTAAGTGTTCTATTTCGTCTTTCAGCAACACCATTCATCGGTTGGTGAACCAGGCATGGTGTACTGTGGGACGATACCGCATTCCTCTAGGTACTTAGCAAACGGCCCTGGACGTTGTTCACCTGAACCGTCATATCTACCGTAGTATTCTCCACCACGATCAGATCTGACGCTTTTAATTCTTTTGTTGAGTTGGTTCTCAACTTCAGCCTTAAAATTTTTGAACACGTCCAGTGACTGTGACTTTTCATTAATGAGATATATGTAGCCATATCTTGAGAAATCGTCTATGAACGTTATAAAATATTGTTGACCATTCCAAGCAGATGTAGGAAATGGCCCACAAATATCTGTATGTATAAGTTCTAAGACGTCCAAGGCCCTATTGGCTTCAAATCTCCTTTTATTGGTTTGTTTCCCCTTTATACAGTTGATACAATTATCAAAATCTGTAAAATTTAAAGGGTTGAGAATTTCATTTGACACAAGTCTCTCTATTCTCCGTTTGGAGATATGACCCTAATCTTTTGTGCCATAATGTAGCTGAATTCTCATTGGTTAATTTTCTTTTTACACCTCTGGTACTCAAATGCAAGGATTCATTAAACGAGGCAATAGTATCAACCATATATAGATTATCGTAATATAATAAAGAACCGGAACCAACTAATTTTGAATCATGAAACAATCTAAATTTTCCATCTCCAAATGAACAAAAATAACCAGATTTGTCCAAAATAGAAACAGAAATCAAATTCCGTCTAAAAGACGGTACAATAAATGTTTCATTAAGATCCAAATAAAATCCAGTCTTTAACAATAATCTAAAAACTCCTATTGCCTCAACTTCAACTGTTTTGCCATTGCCCACGTAGATATATCTTTCATTATCATTAGGCTTTCGGCAACTCAGGCAACCCTGCATAGACACACTGATGTGAGTTGTTGCACCAGAATCTATCCACCATGTGTGTCTTGGTACCGAAGTTAAATTAACCTCAGAACAAACCAAATTAAGAAGCATACCTTTCTTAGCACGCCAAGCGTGATAGTTGGTGCAATGCTTCTTTTTATGCCCTTCGGCTCCACAGAAGAAACAACCATTCTTTCCCGATTCAACCGGTTTCTTTTGTTGTTTCTTTTGAGATGCCGTACCTGCAGCTTCCTTATCCTTCTTCCTTTTGTGTCCCTTACCTTTGTTATTAGTGGATGAGACCAGGTGAGCACTTTCAGTCTTCTCTTGCTTCAACCTTTCCTCTTCCTGTACACAGTGTGAGATGAGCTCATTCAGAGACCAAGTCTCTTTCTGACAATTATAGCTCACCTTAAATTGGCTATACTGTGTAGGAAGAGATATCAAAACTAGATGCACTAATAATTCCTCAGAAATTAATAGATCAAGTGCACCTAGCTTAGAAGCAAGATGAGACATTTCCATGATGTACTCCCTTATATTGCCTTTACCACCATATCTCATTGAAATTAGACTTGCCAAAAGTGTACTTATTTCTGCCTTTTCACTTTTGACAAACCTCTTTTCAATGTCCTGAAGGAACACCTTAGCTGTAGTTGTATTTTCAGATATTGTGCCTCTGAATGCTTCCGGAATGGCCTTTTTCATGATCATCATACACATGCGATTTGATCTCTCCCACCTTTCCATATCCCTCTTTTCATCAGAGGTACTCTTATCTGTAAGAGGTGGAGGAGAATCATTCCTTAACGCAAGGTCGAGATCCATGACTCCAAGAACTATCAAGAGATTTTCTTTCCAGGACTTGAAGTTTGTGCCATTCAGCATAGGAATAGAACTGATGCTGGTAATAATATTTGCAGGATCATTCATAACTAAACAGAAAACATTAAATAATTAGAAACAAGCTCACATAAACCAAAATAATAATAATAAATTCAAATAAGGTAACCCCATCTCAAGATACCAAAGTTCCATTAATATTATGTCTTTGGACAATAAATATTAACTTCTAAGTGATATCTTGGTGTAGTAATAAGCACTGACAATAAGTACATGTCGAAAAATAAATTTTCCTTTGGGCTAATTCATAATTCACATGTAAGATCCAAATAATCATCACGTGTTTATCACAACAACTGCACGTGCAATTTTATTGAACATTGACCTTCCTTTGGGTAGGCTAATATTAACAAAATTACAAGTACCAAACTAGTTATATTCTAGAACAAATTAATCTTCACAAGAGAGGTCACTTTGGCGACATATTGTTTCAATTAATTTATCCCAAAATATATATATAAACACACCAATATTTGAATTTAAAATTATACAAAATTTTAGAACAAAGTCAACTTTAGTCAACTCTGGTCAAACTGGTCAAAACGGGTCAAATCTAGTCAAACTGGTCAAAGCGGGTCAAACCGAGTCAAACTCGGTCAAACCAGATAGACCCAGTCAAACCAGTCAGATTTGATTCAACCAAACAATTGGGTCAAAACATATTGGATCAAAGACCCATATCCATAACTTTGACCCAAAAGTTTACTATTTAAGCCCAAAATCATTTAAAGCCCATATATTCTTTAAGATTACACATACATAGTGGGCCACCTTTTTTGGACTTTATTGGACTTAAATGTCTCATACAACTTTATTAGGGCTTCAATTAAATTAGTTAACCCTAATTTCCTTAACACAATACAAGCCAAAACAGTACATCAACGAAATTGCTTCGATCATTAATATGTTCATACCAGTAGAAAAACTCAATTCCAGAAAACAATGCATCAAATGTCAAGGACGTAAAAGATGCTTCTGCCATGGAATTGAATAAAATAATGATGCTATTCAGAAAGCTATTTCTGTTCTTGGTCGTACAAGTATGGAAATCATCAAAGCCATGCGGGTCCCAAGACAGAATGTTAATTGTCAAACAAAAGTCACAAAACTTCAAGCATAAAAAGCCAAGCAACGTGGGTCCCTGAACATATTTGTCAGTTGCAAAACAAAACGTTCACAAAGTCCAAACCACCTAATGCTTTGCTATAACGTGCAGAGAAATCAAACAATTATCACTTTGAAGCAAATACAAGGCCCGCCGTACGATGCAAAGATGATCACATTCAGCCAAGAGCAGAAACAAAAACAAAATAACGTGTACGGTAATCGGGCTTTAATAAACCATGCGTATTTGTAATCTTTATAAATAAAACTTTTTAAGACTACAAATCATGATCTTTAAACTTTAATAATTCAAATCCTGATATTGGGGCTCTGATACCACTTGTTAGAAATTTCCCAAGATCCAATATCAGATATTTGAATAAGTCTTTAGCATAAAAGCGTACCTGGATTCATGCTTGACTGATGTGCTGCTTGAATCCTGTGTGACTTAGGGTGGTCTTCCAGATCTGCACGTATTCTCTGATCCTTTGAGAGAGCCTTTAGATTTTCTCTCTCTGGTATCTTTCTTAACGATGGGATATTAAGAAAGGAACGACTGAATAACGATACGTGAGATCCAGGGACCATAACCCTACTTATAGATAACCCATTTGTTATCTTTTTTAGTACTTCTATTTTAGCCCATCATTAAAATAGAAATAATCTTTAAGTCTCTACACATTAAAGGCCCACATCCTATTAGATACATTAAAGCCCAAATCACAATTGATCACTTTAAATTGGGCTTACTTTATTTGACAGTTTGCAACACATAATTATTAACATATAAGTCCAACGTTGGATTAAGGATCCAACAGGATTACCTTTGACGTATGGCATGATAAAAAATCAATTAATTACCCATATTCTGTGAGACATAAGCCCCTTGGATTTCTAGTAGGTTGCTTGTAAGAATGGAGTGGATCAGTACAATCCTCCGCAGTTTAAAATTTAAGAAAAATATTTTTATAGTATTTTTGGATTTTTTAATAAACCACGTATCCACGTTCATTTAACAATCTGCAATTCGAGATGAGTTGCAAACTCTCCCAAAGTTGTTCTTTCCATTCTCATGGAGTTGCAAACTCTCCCAAAGTTGTTCTTTCCATTCTCATGGGTTTCGAATATGAGAACTCATGGTTAAACGATACAAGCCCCTTCCACTTGCACAAACAACTTAAACAAAAACAACAAAACATATATCATAGTGACTTTGCAACGCACATTTTGTAGGTGTATTTCTTTTTTTAATTAAATTCAACAAATATTTGTATTTATGTTGCTTGCTTATATTTGAATTTTAGCGACTTCGTGATATAGAAGTCATAGAATTGCACCACCTTGATATGGAAGCTTGAATCTTTGAAACACAAGCGTTATTGAAATGTAATCCTCGAGTGCCCAAAGTGTCTCGTCATGTTAAAGTTCTCTATTCTTTATTGAAGTATGAACTTATTCGTTTCGTATCCAACCTAGCTTCTTTCATGTGCCAAACTCATCTACGAGCGTAGATATAATGGAAAATAATCAAATGGGTCTCTGTCTTTTTTCCCTAAAAAGTAGTCATTTCCAAACAACGTACCCAAGATATTATTCTTACGCTATTTAAGCATATTAATGGATTAAATAGCAGAACACTGTGGCATTATATAGGTAAGTCTTATTTTAGATGTGGTACTGTTACAAGAAGTTACAAAGACCATAGAGATTAAAAAAGTTTAATTACACTGGTCAAAAGACAAATAGAAAGCACATTCATTGATTTCAATTGTGTTTCCAAATACTAAAATATTTTCAAATGTGTTTCCAAATACTAAAATGTTTTTCAGAACAAAAATCAAGGACCTTATAGGTTGTATTAAAATGGACTCAAACTTTTTATTATTCACTGTCGATAGGGTTTTTTATGTTCAATTTTATGTCATTTTTAAGTAGAAATACAGATGAATTTTTTCAGTCAATTGATAAGTAAAATCAAGTAAGACTGTAATTATGTTGTATGTGCTTCTTCTACAATACGACCATAAATCTATTGCATGACATATCTAGGCTTCTGAGTTAGATCTGTTTCTTCTAACAACTTCAAGCAAGTTTTCCAAATGATAATACTACGTGTAATGGAAAAAACTGGATAACAAGCTACCAAATGGGGAGGCTGAAAATAAGATAATTGACGATTCTCAACGAGAACTCTACCTGGTGTAAGAACCCTTTCAAACCTTTTTCATGATTCATTTGCTTCACCTCAAAATGCCTTGTAAATTAACAATTTTTTTTATATGTTTCTTGATTTGTAAAGAGAAGCATATCGTGAAGTCATGAATAATATTTCCTAAATCAGGCTAATGAAGTTGAGAAGTTAATGTAAGAATTAGGACTTGGTTATAAAAGTATGACTAGCATTTTGTATTGGAGGGACAGATGCAGGAAGAAGCATTAGTGAAACATGCAAAAACTTAGAAGGGTACCTATTAGAAAATAATCCTACAGGTGAAAAAGGAAAAGTATCATTTAAGGTTTCGTGGCATTTTCCACTAAAACCAGGCTGTACCGTTTATTTCAATCTTCTAAAATCGCATCAGACGGCATTTAGCAGGATCACACCAATAGCGGTTGTAAGAGACATTCTGCTGATTTCCCAAATTGGAAAAATTTTGACTATTAGCATTCTGATTTTACTAAAGATCCTCGTAATGGTAGATTATGGTTGACATTTAATTAAACCAATCCATTTAAAAATAT
Organism: Mitragyna speciosa; assembly: GCA_024721245.1. NCBI lineage: Eukaryota > Viridiplantae > Streptophyta > Magnoliopsida > Gentianales > Rubiaceae > Mitragyna > Mitragyna speciosa. The sequence continues at coordinate 205,862 of JAMWEH010001888.1, forward strand.
GGGTGTATCTCATAGTAGATAGATAGTGATTTTAATACCTTATAATTTACTGTCATAAGCTGTATGTATGAAGCAACCTATATTTTCATGTCATCATTGTTGATACCGAATATATCTTGTCTAGGTAATAACATGAATGTGTATTTTTTAGTCTCTAATAAAAGAATTGAAAATTATGGGATTTAGGAGTTGATACATATGATGCATCCATGTAAACAAAATTTTTAGCTGCAGTTGACGCTAATGTGGACCATTAGTGATTTTTCTTATGCACATCGATCAAGTTGGAGCACTAAAAGGGAGAACTTGCGTGTCCAATTTTCATAAACGCACAGAATCACAATGATTTAAATGTGGCAAGAAAGCATTGGTATATCGGCAGTAGAAAGTTCTTGGAATAGAATCATGCTTTCCGAAAAAGCCGTCAATCATTTGATGGGATAGAAGAACATGAAAAGCGAATCGAATAACTAGTGCGGTCTACAATTTTAACTGAATTGCCAAATTTTCTAATTAGAATCGTAAATTTAGTTGATGATCATATGAAATTGCCATTGATAAACATAACGTTGAAAAAACATGTATTCAATAATTGTACTTTCTAATAGAAGCCTAATTAAGATATAAATTAGCAAACATTTGTCTTTTAATTTTTTTTTATTTTCTCTACCTAAGATTTTAATTATATTTAATAGAATAAGTAATAAGTAATTATTTTATTGTGTAAAAATTTATTGACAAACTCTAAAGATTAATACATCTAAGAACTAATATAATCAGTTTCGAGTTAAATAAATGCTTTTAAGACGAAATGAATGAATTTAAGCTACAATAATTTACATGCAATAAATAATATAAAAGAACAACATATAAGAGTTTTTTTAATAACAAAGGTAGCAACAAGAGTTGAGAAGGAAGGCAGCGTGTTATAAGAATAAGAATTCAAGATGAAGTCTGATTTTTGGATAGTAGTAGGAGAAAAGAGAGCAAAGAGTAAAATTGTTTAGCCCTTCATCTTTGAATTAAAATCTTATCATCACAATACGGACCGACAAGACAAGACTAGATATGAGTAGTCTAGACAATTTGTCTTTTTTTTTTGTGTGTTCAATAATAGTCAATATAAAATTATGCTATATCGATGCGAAACTAACACAAAACTACATCGTTTCATTTAGTACCAATGTGTGACTATATGAGATTACATCGTTCAATCTAGTGCTACAACATACTTTCATAGTTATATGAAGTAGTTTTGTGTCATACATAACTAGGCACTAAGAAAATTGGACAAAAAATATGATTCGAGATTTGAAGATTTAGAAATCCTAATATCGTGCACATACTTTTTACGTCTTGACAAGTGTTTTTATTTTTCTAATAAGTTAAAATGAACCAAACAATGGTATTTAAATTTTAAAAACTGAATCTAAAGTCTAAAATTTGAAATTGAAATCTAAAATCTGAAATTTAAGTGCTGAAAGTATTAGATTGCTGAATTGATAAAGTTTAACCTAGTTTGATAATTAACTGAAGTTTTAAATATCTCTCCTCGTAAATATAATTATTTTATCTTAAATTTTTAAAATAATTTATTAATAATGTATACGAGAAGGAAATATATTGTTTTATTTGTGAGAAATAGAGCATAAGTAAGTGTATTTATCTGTGAGAGAGAAATTATATATGTTGTGTGTGTGTAAAAATGAATGTAAGTATGTGAGAGGAAAAAAATTAAAATATATACACATGTATATGAGAGATAAAAAGTGTATATGTGAAAGTATGCTGTGTGTGTATATGTGTGTGTAAAAGTGTATGTGCAAGAAAGTATGTACATGTGTGCCAAAGAAACTATGGGGAGAGAGAGAGTATGTGTGTATGTGTGAGAGAGAGGGAAGGAGAGAGAATGTGTATGTGAAAGTGTGTGTATGTGTGCCTGTGTGTGTGCGCAAGATAGAGAGAGATTGCAGCGTGTAATAAAAAGTATGTATATGTGTGTGCATGGTGAGTGTGTGAGTGTGTGTATGCATATGTGTAATAGGGGAAGGGAAAGAGTATCAAAATTCAACAAATTAAGTGAAAATTTTTCACTTAAAATTTTGTATACAAATTAAATAAGTACTTAATATATTAAGTGATAAAGTAATTTCGTTATCAAATGCACTGAATTCAAAAGGTTCTTAATACATTAATTTTCAAGTATTAAGTTGTGTTATCAAATACTCTCTTAGCCTAAGGTATAAAATTATCACCAAACACGGATCCGGGTTTGGTTCGACCATATCCGACTAGATATGGATATTAACGTACTCTCGTCAATGAATCCTGACCGTGTCATTTCCAGCTTAGTTAGATCCGATCCGTTTATCACCCTAGAAATGATCCAATCCACAGTGAAACATATATTATCCATATCGGATTAGCACTAAATGATCCCAAGAGATGGATAAGTCCGAAAAAGGATTTTGCTAAGCCAATAACTACTAATAGATTACATTACTTTGATTTCTCTCTTATATGACTATTATATGTTAATTATTTTTTGTGGAAACAATAATCTTATCTTATGCTATAAATTAAACAAAAGTATCTAATTTGATGTTCTCTAATTAATTAATAAAAGATGTATTTTCAATATCTTAATACTTTTTTTTTTTGAAAAAACAATATCTTATTACTCAAAATAAGCTTTGTAGTTGGTGATTGCCAAAATAAGTCAATGACGCCCCTAAAAAATTAATTTTTGAAAATAAGAAAATATGAAATTGATTCGGATTTCTCTAAAATATTTGAAAGTCTAATGTGACACCAAATTGTGAAATGCATTTGCAATCAAATACAGTAGTCTCCATTTACCCAAAATACATACTCTTCACGTGCTACATAACTTTTTCAAATCATCTCTAGAATACTAAAGTCCCAAGAAAATATGTGGTTGTAAACAAAAGACTGAGGATACTTTAACAATTGTATATGACAAAAAATATAAAAGGGATCCATTAACAATAACGAGAGTGACAATATCAAAACGTGAATAAAAAGATTTATTCCCTTTTAATAAAAAGATTTATGCTTTGTAATTTTTTGTCAAATACAAATTGAATTATCGAAAGATCCTATTCAAACTACATTTTAATCCAAAGTACAACGTATCACTGTCTCATACGTTTGTGGTGTTTTTTTCTTTTTTTTTTAATCTTTATAAAAATATCAAACTAAGATTTAATAATTATCAATAACAACCCATCTACCTATTTTATATTTTCATAAATTTCTCTACAAATTTTTCTTTAAAAAAAACTTTATAATAATGTCTACAACTTTTTTTTAATTAATTGCATATAAATTGCACTGTCAATTTCTAGTAAAATTGACTAGTCCTAAAGAAAGTGCTAGGTACTTTGAATCTCAACCAAAGGTTTGAAACAAGAAAGTCCTTTCGTCCTTATCCCAACCACCTCCACCAATGACCACCCACCAACTCCTCCCCCAATAGTCCGATTCCTTCACATTCACACGCATTCTAGTCGAACTCGTGTCCCCTTCTCCGCTTATTGCCCGTCATAAGACGTATTAAAGACAGCCACGATTTCCGGCATCGTAAATTCATAATTATTGACTTTCCAAACTTGTTTGACCGCCTTCCCCTTTAAGTTTAAATTACCATATCACCCCCGATCTTATGGAGTGAGTATTGCGTGCACTACGCGCGCCACGTGGCGCACTAGAACTAATCACACATCGTCAAATAATACAAAGTATGATCCACCATTGCCACATGGCGATAAATTATTGGTTCTAGTACACCACGTGACAATGCACGTGGTGTATTGTATACTTTTCCGATCTTGTGGTGGGAATATTGCTTTTACACGCGTCGGTTTTTTATTCGTTTGATGTAACGCGGGGGAAAAATCGTGGGTGTAGTGGAATATATATCTCCTCGTATCAGAGGGAAAGTGATGGATAGAATTTCTTTTTGAGCAATTGCCACGCCAAGGTTTTCTCTGATGCCACTGAACTTTACGTTTTTAGCCTCGGAGAAAACGACAAAATAAGTTCAAAAGGACGGAGTATTCTCGTCATAAAATGATAAAGTTAAGGACGATAAAGTCTTTAGATCCAAAGCGGCAGGCTTTGTCTCGTAGTTAGCCCCGCGTGAATAAAGCTACAGTGCAATGGGCACTCCAGATTTCTCTTTGCACAACCACCTTTCCATTTGTAACCTTCCACACCAATTTACACTATTATCCACAATGGCCCAAATGCATCTCCTAGGAATTCTACGTAATCAAACAAAAAATTTAAAATCAACTTCGAATTCACTGTCTCCTTAATCTTTCTCCTTTTTTTTTTATCATAGTACAAAAATTTCCACCCCACCAAAAAGATCATATTCATTTGATTTTTCTGTATATAATGGATTTCAAATTATATTTATAGATATCAAGCTAATATGTTTTTCATTATTCATAATCATGCATTTTAATGAATCGAGCATGGCCCAATGATTAAATTCTTTTATAATTACTATTGAACTTCTAATCTCACAATTTCTCTTTTCATTTTTGCTAAACAATACGATTCAAATTTTCAGTCTCCAAAATCTTCTCTGTCCCCTTTGTTTCCAACTTGTACATATGCCATATGTATGAATTTATATATGCATTTACTAAAATAACTTTAAAAATTTATAAATTTTTAAAAAGGTCATAAATTAATATTGTATAAGTTGAAAAAAAAAAAAAACAAAGAGGATTTTAACCGTTTTGTTTCGCATCGTTGAGCAAAACTTTTATATTCAAGACTTTTTTCTTTTTAACAACCAATACCACCCAACAATTTCAACCCTCCAACTAAAAAATTCAGGTCATCGTTGAGGGTGTTTATGCCATTTCATCTACAGGCATGGGAGTGGAAATAACACCAACGAGAAGTCCATATTAAACACGTAACGGAAGAGAGAGAAAGAGAGAGGAACATAAAAGCGAAAAAAAAAAGGGATTCTTTACCATTTAAATTCACTTTTTCCTTTTTCTTCTCTTCTTTCTTCCCTATTTAATTCAAGGCACAGCTGAGCAATAAAATTGGAACTAGTGAAATCCTTTTCCCCTTAGAATTCCATTAAATAATCTGAAGAGAAAATCAATTCTTTCTCCACAGAAATCTCTCCTTTCTTCTCTCTATCTCTTTCTCTCTCTATTTTTTTTTTCTGTGATCAATTTTCTGTAAATATTGTTACAAAATTCTTCAGAATTGTGAGTGAAAAAACTCGAGAAAAAAAATTTTTTTTAATCATCATCGGCATCATCATTCATCATGTTGTCGCTGCAGAGCGATCCGCGGCAGTATCAGCAGCATCAGCATCATCAGCAGCAAGTTCAGCAGCATCAGCAATTGTTGCAGCAAGTTGGGGGAATTTTGAGTTATAACAACAATAACAATGGCGGCGGCGTTGCCGGTGGCGATCGGAGGAGCGATCTGGTGTTCTCGTTGCATAATGAATCCGGTGCTTTGCCCTCGGGTTCGAATGTTAAGCAGGAGTTTTTGTCTCGCGAAGGTTTTTTTTGGGAATTATTTGAATTTTGTGGTTTGATTTGTTTAATTGTTGTTTAATTTTGATAAATGACAGAAAAAGGAGATTTTGATTAGGGGATTTGTTTTATTGTGGTTTAATTTTGATAAAATAGGGAAAAAGGAGATTTTGATTTCAGTTAGGGCAAAGGTTGCGGCTTTTGGGGGGATTGGATGGTTTTTTGGAGTTTTCAGGGTTTTGAGGTTATTGATATGATCGTTAATTTAAGGGTATTTAGTGTTTTAGGGTTTGGAATTTGTTGGTTTAGGGATGGACACGATTTGGGAATTTTAGGTTCGGAATTTTCGGTCTGGGATCTTCGGGAATTATTTTCTGGTTTTGGAAATTAAATCGGTCTATATAAAGGTTTGGGCTAGTTTGAGATGCGTTTTTACGTTTATTTTTGTATCCTTTTGGCAAAAAACTCAACCAGTATGGAGGACTGACTCGTCTGTTTTACAGTGAGCAAAATGGTGCATCTTATCACCCTGTCTAGGAGTTAATCTTTTGATTAGCTATTGATTAACCAAAGTTTCGTGTTCCCTTTTTGAAAAATTTTAATGGTTTTAGACCAAGTATGAGGCGTCTGGGATGGTCAAGGACCACATTTTTTGAAGGAAATAATTTGTTTGTTTATGACTTGTGGGTTTTGTCTTTTTTGGTTCAAGTTGGAGAGTCAAATGTTGGTCCATGGAGTTTTTTTGGTCTTCGAAGGCAATCTTACCTGGTTATTCTAGTAGGTTGTTTGCCTTAAAAGTTGACAACATTATGCATTTTAAGGTTTTTATGAGCGATCTAGCTGAATGCCTAAGAGATGGACACTTCCTATTGTATGGAATGATGAAACAGAGTTTCTTACTCGACACGGAAGATTGTTCATTCCCTTTAAGCATCAATCGTATGGATAGAGGAATGCTTTTTAATGTATCAGAAGGGGTAATAGTAGGCAAGCTTTGGGTGGTTTTAGTAATCAGGTTTTGGATTTCTAGTTGCAGTTCTTAATAAATCTGTCATTTCTTGTAGATTCAAAGAATCAAAGTTGATATCCATGGTGTTAATTTTATTTTCTCTAGATGTCCTATTGCTGAGATATTTGAACTTAATTGTGCCGCAGTTGATGAGGATATGCTCTTGACCCTTGCTCATCAGAATTACAAAGCTGGGAACTATTGAACTGGCTTTAGAGCATAGCAAGGCTGTTTATGAAAGAAACCCACGTCGTACTGATAATCTGCTTCTTCTGGGTGCTGTTTATTATCAGGTAACTATTTGGGGTAATATAGATATTGTATTGATGTCCTACTCTTTTGATTTTGGATGATATGCCTGGACGCATCTGAGAGAAAGCTTGTGTCATTTGCTTCAGTTGCATGATTTTGAGGAGTGCATTAAAAAGAATGAAGAAGCTATTGCATTAGATCCACATTTTGCTGAGTGCTATGGAAATATGGCAAATGCTTGGAAGGTAAAGTTTTGATTTTGTGTTGATTGCACATTTTTTTTGGGTTTCTCAAGAATATCAAAATGTTAATATGGGTTATTTGTGTTTTGACGTGCACAGGAGAGAGGCAATATTGATGTTGCAATCCAGTATTATTTGGTTGCAATTGAGGTGTGTATGCTTCAGAAGTTTGTTGTTGGAAGTATTTGTATTATTCACAAGATTGGCGTTACATTATATTATGTTAAAATACAATGCGATAAAGGTACGTTGGGTGCGCCCAATATAATTAATAACTAAAAAAAAGGAGCTGTCTGTACAATTTTTCAGATTGCTTTGATGAATGACTAAGTGAATCTGCTTTGAACCCTTCACAGTTTCGCCCAAATTTTGCTGATGCATGGTCAAACCTAGCTAGTGCATACATGAGGAAAGGGAGGCTTAATGAGGCTACCCAATGTTGCCATCAGGCTCTTGCTTTGAATCATCGTTTGGTAAATTATATTTTGAAGCGACTTTGTTGAATCACAGGCAATTACTTGGCTGTTTCCATTGCTTTACGCTTAACTCTGGCATATTTTGCAGGTTGATGCTCATAGTAACCTTGGGAACTTGATGAAAGCACAAGGTTTAGTTCAAGAGGTAGTCAAGTATCTCTGATTTTCATTTTCCTCTTAAGCATTTTTAGTTGCAGCATTAGGAGGGGTTCCAAGAGTTTGGGCCTGAGTGTGTTCCAAGCTCTGTCAGCTTCTGGGTTCTTTCATGTCTCTGCAATCGTTAACATGGTTTAATAACTAGCACCCTTCAGATGCTGGAATTTAGACAGTATACTAAGAACTCAACAATCCTGCTAGTTGTTTTAGATTGATTTCTAAATGTATGACATTTCATGGGCTCTTTGTCAGTTTGTCATAAGTTGGTCTTGCTGTTTAGAATTATGATAAATACTTATCTGTCCTTTGTGTTGTGGTCCCATGTGTCTTTTACAGCTAGGATTCAGATTTGACCCAGATGTTTCACTGTTTACTGATATGCCCATACTTTTTCACTAGGCGTACAAATGCTATATTGAGGCGTTGCGAATACAACCAACATTCGCTATTGCATGGTCCAATCTTGCTGGTCTTTTCATGGAGGCTGGTGATCTTAATCGGGCGATGCAGTATTATAAGGTATTGAATTGGCAGTTCTATGGTTTATTTTTTCAATAGCTGAATGATCTGTTTTAACTCTTAATGTCAATTTAGGTGGTGCCGTTGTTGGTTTTTTAAAACCAGTTTATTCATTTGACCTTGTTATATTCACATTCAGGAAGCGGTCAAGCTGAAGCCAACTTTTTAATGTCAATTATGTGGTTCTGCTGTTGTTTTTTTCAAAAACAAGTTTATTCATTTGACCCTTGTATATTCACATTCAGGAAGCGGTCAAGCTGAAGCCAAATTTTGCAGATGCCTATTTGAACCTGGGGAATGTTTACAAGGTAAGCCATTATGCATTGTGCTTGTAAGGTCGGGTAGCTGCAAATGCCAGGACCAGAATCTAGAGAAATACAAGATGTTCTTTGCATTTTCCAGGCTTTGGGAATGCCCCAGGATGCAATCAGGTGTTATCAACGTGCCCTTCAAGCGCGACCAGATTATTCTATGGCTTTTGGTGAGTTTTCTTTCTGGACCTGAATTTGCACTGTCATTTGCAATTGCTCTGTACTGATAATGCCAGAATCACTAATAAAGTAGGAGGTGCTTTTTGCATAGTTTCTTTTTATTTTTCTTAATTTTTCTGTGAGGCTGGGTATAATTTTGGCTTTGCAAGAAACATTTGCAATTCCAAGTAAAATTGCACTGCATGGTTTCTTGCCGTCCACTTTTGACTTTATGAAGCTTTTTGATGTCTCAAAATCTGCAGGCAACTTGGCTAGTGTATATTATGAGCAAGGGAACCTGGATATGGCAATACTCCACTATAACAGGGCTATTGGTTGTGATCCAGGATTCTTGGAGGCATACAATAACTTGGTTTGTCTTTGTCTTATTGTTGCAATTGGTTGATATATCATGCTTAAAACTTTTTCTTTAAGGGTTTCATCTGTTTAAATACTGCTCTGATTGCTTCATTTACTGGTTAGGGCAATGCCTTAAAAGATGCTGGAAAAGTAGAAGAAGCAATCCATTGTTATCGCGTAGGTCCATTTGCAATGTTCTTTTATATGTTTTGTGGTTTTTTCTCCAACTTCTGTCTGATCTGTGCTATTGTTTGGTTGTGAAGCAATGCCTCTCTCTCCAACCTAGCCACCCTCAAGCACTTACCAATCTTGGGAATATTTATATGGAGTGGTAAGGCATCTTTTCATGTCATGTTGAGTACTTTTATTGGATATGCTTGTGTCTGTTCTTATCAAGTGTTTTACAAATTGTTCACCTTTAGGAATATGATGAGTGTTGCCGCCCATTGTTATAAGGCAACTATATCTGTGACAACAGGGCTTTCTGCTCCTTACAACAATTTAGCCATAATACACAAACAGCAGGTATAGTTCCACCTAACTGCCCAGATTTTGAATAACTGAATACTTGTGTTAATGCAGTTCACTTTTGAAGAATATGAAAGTAAAATTGTCCAATTAAGAATTTTATTATGAAGAAAAGATAGTGAATTTTATTATTTTCTTCTTCTTGAAGTTCATCATATTTTGCTGTAATGCCTTTCTGACTGTTCAGCTTTCCAATGGGATTACAGGGTAATTATGTTGATGCTATATCTTGCTACAATGAAGTTCTGAGGATTGATCCTACGGCAGCTGATGGACTTGTCAATCGTGGTAATACTTTCAAAGAAATTGGGAGAGTTACTGAAGCTATTCAGGACTATTTACGAGCTATATCTATCCGACCTGCAATGGCCGAGGCTCATGCAAATTTGGCTTCAGCTTACAAGGACAGGTCTGTGGCTAAGTTTTTTGAGAGACTACAGCAGGGTACTGGTTTTGTTCCTCAACTCATGTTTTGCAGATAGTGAAAACATTTTCTGCCTCCTCTTGTAGTGGTCATGTGGAAGCAGCCATTAAGAGTTATAGGGAAGCATTATTGATACGTCCAGATTTTCCAGAAGCAACCTGTAATCTTCTTCATACTCTGCAGGTATGTGTGCAACGTAGTTTGTAATAAGAAGGTACTTTTAGGGAAATTGTATGATGTTTAATTGTTTAGTAAAAGTGGAAAAATTAATTAACCATAAAAATTTTTATTTTTGAACTACTTTGTCCATGTGATTGTTATTTATTGATAACTATAGGTGCATGTTGTATTGTGTCAGTCCAGATAATGATTGTTATTCACGTCGTCTGCTGTCATGCTTTCAGTGTGTTTGTGATTGGGATGACCGTGAGAGGATGTTTATTGAAGTGGAAGGCATACTTAGAAGACAGATCAAGGTTTTAACAAAAGCTTCTTATTTACTCTGTGTATTTACTATCGAAATATTGTTGGTTAGATGTTTAGGATACTGGTTTACTTCTGTTGGTGTTATGTATATTGTTAGATGTCAGTTATTCCAAGTGTGCAGCCCTTCCATGCAATAGCTTATCCACTTGATCCAATCCTTGCTTTGGATATTAGGTGAGGATCTACTAATTTGTTTTACATGTATTTCAGTAGAAATTTGGGGTCTTGAGACTGACTTGTTATGCCTTTCTGCAGTCGAAAATATGCTGCCCATTGTTCTGTGGTTGCAGCCCGCTATTCACTTCCTCCTTTCAAGCATCCTGCTCCATTGCCCATAAAGGGTGGGGGTCGGGTTGGCCGATTAAGGGTTGGGTAAGATTTTTAAAGGAGAAATTTCTTGGCATCAATCATTCCCTCCCCCCCCCCCCCTGGGGGGCCCCCGGTGGCAAAAACAAGAAACGGGGGGAAAAAAAAAGGAACCCCTAAGCCAACTAAAAAATCCTCCCATTCTCTCTCCTTTTCTCCCTTTAATAGGGTAACAAGAATATGATTTTGCTTTGTTTGCCAGGTATGTGAGCAGTGATTTTGGTAACCATCCCTTGTCGCACCTTATGGGTTCTGTATTTGGCATGCACAATAGAGATAATGTTGAGGTTTGAGAGCTGAAATCCCGATTCTTCTTGGCATAATTTCTTCTAAATGTGATTGCATACAAGGCAACTAAGATATTGTTGTTTTAGGTTTTCTGCTACGCTTTAAGTCCAAATGACGGCACTGAATGGAGGTTGCGAACCCAGTCCGAAGCTGAGAATTTTAAGGATGTGTCGTCCTGGTCATCTGATGTGATTGCCAGGATGATTAATGATGACCAAATCCAAATCCTTATTAACCTTAATGGTTATACCAAGGTACTTCGTGTTTTGATCTCTTCGTCAATCTAAAGTCAACATTGACCATTAATTCTATTTTCCCGCTATTTATGCCCAAATGATGATTATGCGCTAACTGCTCTGTCTCAATCATTGTTTATGTATTCCATTTGTGCTGTCTTTTTTCTTTTTTTAAATGCTCTGTGGACTTTTTTTTTTTTTTTTGCTTATAACTAATTGAAAATTCTGAATTTCTTAGCCCCTTTTCATTTGAACTACTGTTACAGGGGGCTAGGAATGAAATATTTGCCATGCAACCTGCTCCCATCCAGGTTTCATACATGGGATTTCCTGGGACAACAGGAGCAAATTACATACATTATCTGGTCACAGATGAGGTATCATTCTATTTTCATCTATTCCTCGCTTCATGCTCTGAATCCTGTTTTAAACATTTCTTTTGTTGTTTTTTCTGCAGTTTGTTTCACCTTTGCGTTATTCGCATATTTACTCGGAGAAGATTGTCCACTTGCCTCATTGCTATTTTGTAAATGATTATAAGCAGGTAACTGCCGCATTTAACTCTGGCTTTGAGTTTCCCCAAACACCCCCCCCCCCCCAAAACAAAAAACAAAAAAGGGGGGGGGGGTTGGGGTGGATAGATGGGGTCATAATTAGTGGTGCTGAGTTTTCCTGATATTCTAACGAGTCTTCGTCTTCAGAAAAATCTGGACGTTCTAGATCCAAATTCTCAACCCAAGAGGTCAGATTTTGGGCTACCAGAGGACAAATTTTTATTTGCTTGCTTTAACCAGCTTTACAAGATGGACCCGGAAATTTTTACCACCTGGTAATTTTTTTGGACTGGCAGTTTGATTTGTTTCCCATGGAAAGATAGGTCTTATAGCTTTATGAACCTGTACAGGTGCAATATTCTAAAACGAGTACCAAATAGTGCTATCTGGCTCCTGAGATTTCCAGCTGCAGGCGAGATGAGACTTCGTGCATGTATGTAGTCTTAATAATGAAGCAGCGACCTCTGTCCTTCCTTTACTTAGTTATTTTTTTTAAGCACTGCGTTTTTCTTTTATTGATGGCTGGGTTACAGACAGGAAGTCATCTGATTATTCTTCCTCTCTGGCTTTTTTTTTTTTTTTTTGTGGGTTGTGTAGATGCTGCTGCACAGGGTGTGCGACCAGACCAAATTATTTTTACCGATGTTGCTATGAAACAGGAGCATATTAGACGCAGTGCACTAGCAGACCTTTTCCTTGACACGTATGCCCAGCATTACCTTTGAAATTAAGATTCATGTGCCATTTGGCCCATTCTATAGTTAATTTCTAATTCATGTAACATTTTGTTTCACGTCATCCTGTTTAGGCCATTGTGCAATGCCCATACAACTGGGACTGATATTCTTTGGGCTGGTTTACCTATGGTGACTCTTGCCCTTGAGAAGATGGCAACTAGAGTTGCTGGATCATTGTGTTTGGCCACAGGAGTTGGGGAGGAGATGATAGTAAACAGGTAAGAAGCTTTTAAACTTGTGATCTTTTCCATTGATAGTGGCAGGAATGTCTATTACTACATTTGGCTAAATCCTAATATTCATTTTTATTTCTTTTTGTTGAATCTGTGATGCATATCTTTGGGTATCACTTCAGATGTTCACATTGGTTGATTTCTTTTGTTTTTTGAGAAAACGGACATCCACTTTAGGAGACCAGTTTTTATTCTACTTGGATGTTGAATTCAATTGGGCAACCATAAGAGGACATTGTTATCATATTGACTTTAGACTTGCACTGACTTCATATTTCCAGTATCAAACATCCGTCTTGCAAAGATATTGCTCGAGTTCATTTTTTTTTCAAAAGAAAATATTAAGGTTTTGACCATTGTTGACTTTTGTATGATCAGACTTTCTATAAACATTATAGGTACAGTATGAGGAGTGACTGTATGCATGACATACCTCTTGTAGCCTCAGATCCATAAATAACCATGCGATAATATTTATTAGGCACCTTTTGTTCACCCACAAGAAATGTTATATTGAACCGCTGTATAATTCATGCACTCGTACTGCAACTTGTATTTAATTGGCATGTTTAGTTGGGAATGGAATTGCACCGTTTCTTGTTAAACAGATGTCTGGGCATATTCTGACTTGTTCACCGAAGTTATTGTTTCCTTTTGATTTGGGTTTTTCTATCTAACTCTTGCTGCTTTTTATTTACTTTTCATTTTTATTGGAACTTGTTGCCCACTCTTTTTACTGATTTACGCTGTCTTGCAACTTGAAGCATGAAAGAGTACGAGGAGAAGGCTGTATCATTGGCACTTAATCGTCCAAAGCTCCAGGATCTCACTGACAGACTTAAAGCTGCTCGTATGACATGTCCTTTATTTGATACAGCACGCTGGGTAAGTATTCCAAGTCCTTTTGGCTGCATTGTGTGAGTGTTTGAGCAATACAATGGTGTAGACGAGCTTGCTTCTTCAATAGTTAATGTTTGGTAGCAGGATAAATGAGCGCTTGTTCTCCAATAGATAATATTTGGCATTTTTGCAGGTACAAAATTTGGAGCGTGCTTATTTTAAGATGTGGAATCTCTACTGCTCCGGCCAGCAGCCTCAGCACTTCAAAGTATCTGAGAACGATTTAGAATTTCCATGTGATCGATAGACAGGGCTATAGGAGGAGAGATACGGGATTGTAAATAAGGCAATGAGAATATAAAAGATATAATCATTTTGAAGGTTAGATTGGTTTGGCTGCTGATATCAGGATGTTGGGGTGATTATTGTAGTGGATTGAGATTGTCAAATTATGAGTAGATTAAGCTGTTCCCAAATGATGAAGTCATTAATAGCTGTTCCTAAATGATGAAGTCATTAATGTTATACGGAATCCTTATGCATGTATACCATCTCTCGTTAGTTCTTGAAGCTATCACAGGAGTTTAAAATGCTGTGCACGGGATATCTCTTTGGCTTATTTTTCCTGGTAAAGCTATGATGGTGTGTCTCTTTAATTTACTGTCCTTTTTTATGATGGGGAAAGAATCTTGAAAGATTTTTATTAAATGAAATATTGGATGATCCGACTTGGTGTCGCCATTCGGTGAGCAAGCAAGTAGTTGCCCCCGGTTTTGCTGGTGTTATCAAGCATAATATTTTGCAATGTATGCTTTATGGTGCTCGACTTGGGGTAGGAGAATTCGTGTCACTGCCATATACTGTTAGTACTTCAGGGTGAGACTTTGGAGCATTTATCTGCAGTAGGGTGTTTCGTGTTTTATGGCATTAACATTTTAAGAGCCTATCGATTGTTAGGATCAAGCAACTTTGGAGCTTTTATCTGCGTGAGAGCAAGTTTCATGTTTTCGAGTGTAGGCGTTTTGTTCATGTTGGATTCATCCTTTGGTTTTCTGGGAGCCAGAAAAGGGAGGAAAGAAGCATTCGAGAAGCTAAAGAAAGGGTTCGTCTTTTTGGTCTTCTGGGCATTGTTATCGTTGCTCTGCTGTTTATCGGTGCTGATAAAATGTGCTGCGAAAGAAATCAAAGCAGTAAATTTTCCTGTGCGATGCTGAATTTGGGCAAACGCTGTATCTTATCCATTCCAGCAAACGTGAAGATTTTTCCCAAGCGGTTTGGTGGAAGGCAAGAATAGTGTGCTTAACAGAAATGAGAATTGATCTATGGATTCCTTCTGCATCGTGTGTCAAAATCTGCCTGCGAGAATTATTAGTTGTACAACTGAAAATTGATGAATGGGTGGTGTCTATTACTCTTTGAAAACGTGTATTGGTAG
Source organism: Mitragyna speciosa (assembly GCA_024721245.1). NCBI lineage: Eukaryota > Viridiplantae > Streptophyta > Magnoliopsida > Gentianales > Rubiaceae > Mitragyna > Mitragyna speciosa. The sequence goes on from JAMWEH010001888.1 coordinate 221,010, forward strand.
AATACACCGTAAATTATACTGTTACGGACATGGGGTGAAAAGCCCGCACAATTGCATTTGTAAGACCTTGGGACGAGGGCTCCTCTATAGCATTTGCACGACTGGGGATGAGGGGCCTTCTAAATTGCAATTAAGGGCTTGGGATGAGGACTCCACGATTGCAGATGGAATAAATGGCATGGTCCAATTCATGGAATGGGGTACAATTGAGGGGCCTCTACTTGAGCAATAAGGAAATTTTTGGTGTGGGTATACTAATCAGAAATGTCTGATAACAGGGGAGGAATAAAAAGATCTCAAACCTTATCTGAGATCCAAGAGAAGCTGGAAGTTTTCCCAAACTGAAGCATATTCTTGTAGTTTCCATTCACTTGTGTGACTTGATAGCCCACGGTTTCAGATTGGCAGAATGATATGATGCAGCGGAGCCGAGGGTTTGACAGCCCTTGGTTTCTCTCGTCCTCTTGCTCCCGGATGAATGAAGAGAAAAACCATCAAATTTAGTAAGTCCAATGCCGTACTTGAAAAGGGAAAAAATAATACAAGTAGCATTTCAAGTAACCATAAAACATATCATTTTAGAATGGTAACATTGTCACGTCACATGAGCTCTTCCAAAATCCCAGAAATGAGGTTGCATAGTGTTGATTTCGAAGTCCAAACTATGAACATGAATTAATTGAAAGAAGAGAAAAAAATATAAATAAAATAAAATAAAAAAGAAAAGATCTCAGTATCTTATAATTATGCCACAGATTTGATTTATTACTGGATCATTTACCACACCAAAAGCCACATCATGATGAACATGATTACAAGTAGAACAACAACAAGAAAGAAGATTAACATAAAAGTAATCATTAGATTAGATCTCTCAAAACAGACCAATTTCTCAAGCATTTCTTTTCTCTACTTGGTGGCAGGGGAAGGAGAAAAGTTGAGCAACTGCCTAGGCTTAGAATGAACCCAAGGTTGAACCACCACAATAGCATCATAAATCTTGGGCACCCCAGAAGAAGTGGTGGCAGAAATCTTCAAATAATATTTAACCCCAGAAACCACCTGTTTCTCAGCCTCCACCACAGATGAGAAGATGATTGGACCACCACTTCCATTACCCTTATGCTGGTGCTGTTTCCTCAAACTCTTGTTATATTCAGAAACAGAATATTGTCCCAATTCTTGAACTTCTTTGTTGGTTTTCACATCTTTAATCTTTTGTCTTCCTCCTACTTTTCCTCCTAATGCATTCACTTGGAGGATTGAAGATAGTGCAAGAATGAAAAAGAAGACCATAAAGGAGAGAGTGAGTGATTGTTTTGCCATGATTTGTTATTGTTTTTTGGGCTTTTCTTGTTCTTTTCAATGTTTGTTGCGGAAATTATGGGTGGGTGAACGAAGATTTATATAGAAGAGAAGGTGAGTTCATAATGGCGTTTTTGAGGAATGGAGGCCTTTGGACACGTAAATGGAGAGTAGGGGAGTTGGCAACTTCTACGGGGTGCCGCGTTTTGCTGAAATACCAGATAATAGAAACAAAAAAGTCTGAACTACAGATTTTTCTTTCGTTTAGACTTTTTAATTAATTGATCACCTATTGGATCTTATCCGTTGCTTTGTCATAATATTGGAAATGATTTTTACCTCTGATTTTTTTTTTTTTTTTGGTTAATACATTGTTATTTTATCGACATTAGAAGAATTCAAGTTACACCAAATTTTTGTTATCATGGTCTTTTGTTTTTTTTTTTTTAACCTTTTTGGGCCAAATTTGGTGTGATGGATAACTGGATTTAGAAAATTTATAAAGCTACATGAAGACTTACTCTTGCAGTTTGCAAAACCTATAATAAGTTTGAAGCAATTCTTAATTAATTATCAATCAAAAAAATTCATGATATTAATGGAGATAATAATTTCGATCTATTTCATAATTATATTTCAAGGAACAATTATGATCTCTGTAATGTATGAAGATTGTTGTCTTTATGTATTTCAACATCAACAGTAGAAAGATTTTCTTCGAATCCAGGAACATTTTTCATTAGTCCGGAAAGGGCTGAACACACTTTATTATAATCAAATTACAAGCAACCAAATTGCTACCATTTAATGACACACAAGTTGGAGCATAAAAATTTGGGCGACATTTGCTTTGCTTGACGTGAATGGATTCTTACAAACACGGTCTGCAAAAACGCAACGACTTGATAATCCAAACTAATTAGTTGGTTCAATTGGAATTTTTTATTTCTAAGGTTTGTTTGATGATCACCAAAAATAGTTCAATAATATAGAAATGGAATCGGATCATTTGGCCCAACTAGAAAACAATTATCTCTTTTTATTTTAAGAAAATGAAAAAAAATTAGAAAAGATGTAGATAGTGAAGATCGTTACGCTAAATTGAAGACCTACTTGATCTTATAAATTAGAAAAAAAAAAAAAGGAAAAAAAAGTAGTTGGGCCACAGATCTTATAAAAATAATAATAAAACTTAAAAAAAAGGAAAAGAGATGTCACTTGGCCCAACTAGAAAACAACTAGCTCTTTTTACTTTAAGAAAATGAAAAAATTAGAGTGAAGCTCGCTACGCTAAATTGAAGACGTACTTGAAAATCAAGTTAAAAAAAAAAGATGTATGTTCTTGAATCATTAATTTCTCAAGTCCTAGTAATCTTTTTTCAATGCAATTTATTTTCTTTAATTCTTTTTGAAAGCATCAATTCCTTGATTTAATGAAATAGAAATAGCTAAAATTCCCTGTTGTTTGCTGTGCATGCAACAGGTTGAAAGATCAAACCAAAAAATAATTTAAAAAAAAGTTGTTTTACATTTTATTCAACAAAAATTCCATTTTCTAAAATAAAAAAATGTTGACAGTGATAAGGTGATGGATTGCTGTTTTCCAGAAACAAGAGGACAAGAAAGATATGGGACACTGTCTAAACAGCAGACTCGCAGGTCTTGGTTTCCGCGACACAAAAGGCCAAATTATTCTTTGTCAAGCAGCTTTTTTCCCCCACATTTTCAAGCACAAATGTTGTATTCACAATTTAATAATGTCAATAGTTGATTCAGGATAAAATGAAGGGCCAATGGAATAAATATTTATATGGCATCACTATTTCTTTTTTTTTTTTTTTCATCAATTAGTATTCTATCTTATTCTTAATTTATTCTACAAAAATGTCCAATTTAACTCAGAAAAATCGATGGAGACTGAACCACCATCAGACTGAACATGTACATTAGACACACATTTAGATTTTTTATGAGAGGTTGGGGGTCCTTAGCCTTTAAAGACTTGGTGGTGGCTAATACAACTAAGTTAGGTTGGTTATATAGCATCACTATCCCCCTAATGCAAAAAAGAGTGACTAGTAGCTTAGTGAGGGGAGCCTGTATTTGAGGAGTGAGTTTTAACTTAGAAAACTTCAAGGTGGAAGGAAAAAGAAAAGAGATTGCTTGAAGTTCTATAAAGAATAATGTAGGTTTTTTTTTTTTTAAGTAAGAAATAGTATAGAAGAAGGATAAATTACCTCATTTCAATGTCAAGACAGACTACTAGCTCTATTAGAAATTTATAGTAATTTCGATCGGTGTTTTAAATTTGACTTGAGTAGGACTTGGCGAAACTATTGGCTCATGGGTCAATTGGTTTAACCAGGCAGATTGGATTTAGATTTATGACCTTGAATTGATGATTTTGCACTCCTACTTCCAGATGTATGCAACCTGCGAGGATCCTGCACGAAAATTGGGAGCATTTCGAACATTTTTTTTGATGATCATCAAAAGCAAAATTGTAAAACACATAAGAAAATGTATTTATAATAAGATAAAATGTGTGAAAATTTTGCTTCCGTTGAGCAGCAATTTCAAGAGCATAATAAAGGCTTGGCAGGTATTCTTATAGCTAGCTTGACTACTAAAGAAATATAATGGGGGTAAGTAGTATATGTTAGTACATGATGGAACTGAATAATTTGTTTGAGTAGCACAAATTTATGGATATGTCTATTCTTGAGTCCCTCTTTTGCAATTCATTCTCAACTCTCTTCCTTCGTAATGTGGTCCATTCAAAAGGATAATGTACTATCAATCAATTAATCTCCATGTGTGACCAAAAGGAAAATATAGAAAAGAGACAAAAAGCAAATATTCTATTTGGTATCACAAGTTCATAATGCAAATGAACAAAAAGACTTAAAGAAGGGTTGCAAGATACCATAGGGAGGCATCTAACCTTGATGGTTTTGGAGATAGGTACCATTTTTGCAAAGATAAGGGACACATGTAAAAAGACTACCAAAAATGCAAGGTATGATTTCAAAAGATTGGTAATTTCTTTTTATTTGTTTGTTATGAAACCAGTTTAATTTATGTTTATGCTAATACTTGATGGCTTGATTGTGGTGCAATTATTCATTTTTTGATAATATATAGGGATGCATTACAACCCGCTAACCAATGACAAGGAAAAGAACAATACTAATGGGAAATAAAATAAAAGTAAAAATTGAAGTCATTGGAACCTATACAATAGTTCTTTGTTCTTACATTTTATTAGGGTTACAAATACCTTTTGTGTTCCTTGTTTTGAAAATTTATTCCTCATCCCATCTTGATTTGGATGATTATAAATTTTATTCTGGCAGAAAATCATTTACTATGACTAAAAATAGCTTTTATTGGTAGTGAAACTTTAATTGATAGGTTATATAAAATGAATCTCAATTCAACGTTGTACCAATCTTTTCTTCCCAGCATATGGGTATTAATGTTTGCATCAAATGTAGTCGTAACAGTAAGATATCATTATTGTTGTGGCATAACCATATTTCACGAGAATGACTTGAGGGACATGTAAAAAGTAGAGTTTTATCAACTCTAGACTTTATAGATTTTGATGGTTACATAGATTGCATTGAGCCAAGCAAATTAAAAGGATTAAGAAGAAGGCCATTAACGGGTCAAAAAAAAAAAAGAAGAAGGCCATTAAAACATCAATAGGTATTCCCAACGTGTCAACCTCACGCTCTAGGATATCCTTTACTGTAGGAATATCCACAATAGATCTAGGACTATCTGAAGTGACAAATACAGATATTTATAGACCATTTCCTTCTTGCATGAGTGGTGGAAAATATTTTATCACCTCTATTGATAATTTTTCGTGGTTATATCTTACTAATTAAGAACAATTTTGATCCTTTGAATAGGTTTCAAATTTTTAAAGTAGAGGTTAAATATCAACTAGATAGAAAAACTAAAGTTGAAGATCCAATAGTAATAATGAGTATCATATAAAATATGATGTAACTATTTGTAATTTTGGACCATTGGCTAGATTTCTTTAAGAAAATGGAATTCTAGCTCCATATATAATGCTGGATATGTTTCAGCAAAATGTGTAGCTAAATTGTGAAATCGAACCTTATTATATAGGGTTTGAAGTGGGATTACTGCCATTACTCATTTTGAATTTTTGTAGAGTGAAACTATTAGACTGTCATTTGTATTTAAACATATTTGGGGTTGTCTTACTGAAGCAAAGCTTTGCAATTCACATGAAAAAACTTGGGTCCAAAAACTATTAGTTGTTTCTTTATTGCCTATTTGGAGATACAAAGTATATTGTTTTCATTCTCATAATCATCATAATAGAAAAATGAAATCTAGAAATTCTAAATTTCTTGAAAATGAAAATTTTAGTTGTAGTCATGATAAAAGAGAAGTGGCATTGATTTTAGAATCGTAAAGAAATTTCTGATACATCACTTCCTAGTAATGATCTTGATACCAATACTCTCACAGATACACATAATTGATCATTTAAATACTTTGCAAAGGTAAAAAAGAACAGAGACTAATGTAATTTTAGATGATTACTTAGTGCATTTGCAAGAACAAAGTAATTTTATAATAGATCCATTGACGTTTTTACAAGTTATAAACAATAGTGATTCCAACAAATATATGAATGAGGAAATAGCATCACTGAAGAAAAACCAAAATTGATAATTGTTTGATCTGCCCGATGGCTATGCACCTATTCAGTGTAAATGGGTATTTAAGACTAAATGAGACTTTAAAGGTAATATTGGTAATTATGAAGCCCAATTGTGGCAAAAGAACCACTCAAAGAGAAGGTATTGATCATACCAAAACTCTCTCCTGTATCCAAAAAACACTTCTTATTATGGCTTTATGCACAGATGGATGTCTTTATAACTACCTTTCAAATGGCTTATGCATTCATAAACATAAGCTAATTTAAAACTACAAGAAGGTTGTGTTGAAGTTTAAGAAGACGCAAAAACAAACAATTCTTAAAATTTTATAGAGAACTTTAAATGGTACATAATCATGGCACTTCAATTGAGCTCTATAATCAATCCACAATGATAGGAGTCTCTGCAGTCTCACCAGACATTCTTACCTCCAGTTCAGCAGGAAAGTCACCTTTTATTATCTGAACCTTGAATTTGACCTTGTCGTCGTCATTCTCCATCACTTCCCAAAATATTGCATCTCCAATCTTCAGTTCATTATCATCAACAAATTTTCTCCATCCACCAACATTTAATCTTTTGTATTTGTTATCAACACAAAGATCTGCTTCCCGAGTTTTTCCACGACAAGCGATAATAGCAGGGCCTGTTTTAACAGGAAGATCTTGTTACAATTTGACTGGAAAAACCTAAATTTAAAACATAAAAAAAGTTTAAATTTTGCTTAATAAATTATTAAGGCATAGCATGTATAGATGTCACAAACTTATGTAGCCCTATTGACCAATGTCAATCTAACTTAAGACTTATGATGCAAAAGTTAGCTACGAATCAAATAATTGGAGGCAAATGTTTTCTTAGGTATGGGTGGCATATGTTAAAAGTGTTGCTAGTTCTACCTTTTTGAAAATTTTCAAGGACTCGAAACTAATGTTAGTAAGGATAAACTTTATATATTTTCGCACATGAATATCACAAACTCACTAGTGGATGATAGTACAGGCCAAGACTTGAGTTGGGAGTCAAAATATAGGAAATCGTTCCATCTAGATATTATTTTTTGAGGTATTTTTTAAAAAATAATATTATAGCGGTTTTAAATATTATTCTCCATAAATGTGTTTTTTAGATAAAAAATTAGTTGGATAACGTGTATGAAATTTTTAAAAAATAGAACCAACAATCAATACATCTTATGAACTAGAAATGGTAAAAACACATCTTCTAGGCTACTTCGCACTATTTAGATAGGTTTTCATGAAGCCAAAACTAATTTTGACAACATAAAACCAAATAAGTTCAGTCATTTGTATATATATGAGTACTTACCATTGTGACAAGACAGTGAAAATATGGCTTTCTTGAAAGTGGCAAAAGGCTATGTTTAAAAACTTAGACCAGACTGGCCGGTCAGATCGAAAACCGGTCAGGCATCCAGTCCGAGTTAATTGTAAAAATCAGTCAAACCTAGTAAAAAATCAGGTCTGATTAGGTTTGACTGGTAAAAAACTGGTTTTGATTCCAAAAAAAACCTGATTTTTTAATATTTTTGGCTATTTATAATTTTTTTAGGACTCGTTGACCTTTTTAAACTCTTCACTAGCAACTAAAATTGAAAAAAAGACAAAATTAATAGGTATATATAATATATATACCTATATATATATATATGTGTGTGTGTGTGTCGTCATTCAATTCGACCCTGAATCGATTCTCAGTCGAACTCATTGACCCTTGACCTCGACCCGGTCAATGCCGGGTTCGAGTCTAAAAACATAGGCAAAAGGTTATCATCAACCAAGACATCCGTCACTTTTGCCTTTGATTTTGAGTCATCAACAGCTTTCTCGAGTTCTCTTGAAGTTGAATCCACCTACACTAAAATCATCCAAAAGTTAAAATGGATTAAAAGTTCATCCACCCTTTCTATTTAGAATCATGAAGATCTAAAAAATGAGGAAAAATTTCGTATTTAGCCCTTAAAATTTTAAGTTTGTACACTTTTGGTCCTTCAACTTTTAAGTGTTTCATATCTCTTCCTGAACTTATAACATTTCTTTACAAAAATAGAGATGGTTTGAAAATAATTTAGAAAACCTTTCTTCTTTCCTAATTGGATGAGTTCTACGAATAAAATTTTCTAAAACACAATCGCTGAAAGCGGTAGTGATAGATGGATTAGATCTTTCTTGAATAATCCGATTCGAAAGATGAATTTTTTATAGAAAAAAAGGATTTTTACATGAACTGGGAGATAGATTTTGTCTGAAGATTATTGAGTTGTCTTTATTCTTTTTGTTTGTGTAAGCTTGAATGAAAAAAATATCTTTGTGGGTGATTTTGGTATGAAAGAAGAAATGGAGAAGTGAGAAAGGGATGAGGAAATAGGATTAGGATTGTAATAACAATAATGACATTAGCACTGTTAGTCTTAACCGTAAAAATAGGCGAAAGGGTTAAAAATTTATTAGAAGTTCAAAAAACAACACGAGTCATTTGATCGTGAAGAGGCAAAAGTATACATACTTAAAAGTGTGAGGCTAAATGTGTTTTTTGTCCTAAAACTAAAAAAATAAAAAGATTTAAAATTGAGTCTAAATACTTTGATTTCTTTCATCCACAATAATAAAAGAAAATGAGAAGAAATAAAATATAAAAAAGTTGAAACAAATCAGATTATAAGCCAGGAATAAAAAAAAAGTAAATGAAGAAGAAACAAAAAAAAAAAAAAAACACAGATTAATTAATCTTACATAGGAGCTCTTGGAATTGGTTGTTGACACTGGAAATTTTGAGAGAGATTCGAACGTCTGGAAAATGGTTATGGAAATTGGGTTTATAATAGGGGAAACGTCTCCATAATATATAATTCAAATTTCATCCTTGTGGACTCCTACTAAGGGGCAGCAATGAACATAAAACGATAATTTATGATGACTCGACTTATTAAGTGTATTTGGTTTTATAAATTATTTTTCTCGCCTTCTTAGTATAAAAACAAGGGGGAAAAAGGTGCATTTGTGATCCTCAAATTGTGGTGCCGTCCTCAACGTTCAACTCAAGATAGATATAGTCCTCAAAAGATCTAAATTTGATAAAAAAAAATCTAAATTTGAAAAAATTACAGTTCTAATACTAAATGTTTTAAGTATCGAAAATATATATATATTTTAAAAAAGAAGCTTTCTTCTTTCCCTACCTACCATATGTGCACGCTTCCTACACGTATTAATTCCATTTCCCTTTCCCCTCTTTAGTTCCCTCTTTTCTTTTCTTTTCTTTTCTTTTCTTGGGCACCCCTCTGTCTAAAGGGATTATTCTCTTTCGTTTCGCTTGTTCGTTTTCCAATTTAGTAAGAATTTAGGATTTTTTTTTTCTAGAACAAGGGGGAAACTAGAGGGGGAGGTTCAAAGTTTGTTCTATCTTGTTTCACAAGAGTCCTAAAAGGCAGATTAGATCCTTTATCTAATTTTTTTTGGTATCATACCATGTTTAATACAAAATTACGTCGTATCACTAATTGATACGATGTAATTTTGTATAGTTTTACAGTAATACAACGCAATTTTATATTAAATACCATTAGACATCACAAAAAATTAGACAGAGGATCTGGATAGCTTAAAAGTTGTTTACCAATTATCACTAATAAGTTAGGCCTGGTCGTTATTGGAATTGAGAATTGAGACGTCTGTGCTTGGAATGTGGATTAATGATTATGGATCCTTAATTAATTTGATCATAAAACTGATGTCTACGGTAGCCGATGACCTAGAAATTGACTACGGCCCAAGGATCCTGAACATCTTTCTTGAATAATCCAATTCGAACACTAATTTAAAAAAAAAAAGGATTTTTATATGACCTGCGAGATAGATTTTGTCCGAAGATTAATGAGTTGTCTTTGCTCTTTTTGTTTTGGTAAAGCTTGAATGAAAAAAATATTTTTGTGGGTGATTTTGGCGTGAAATTAGAAGAAATGGAGAAGTGTGAGAGGGATGAGGAAATAGGATTAGGATTGTAATAACAACAATGATATTAACTCTGTTAGTCTTAACTGTAAAAATAGGCAGAAGGTTTAAAAATTTATTAAAAGTTCAAGAAACAACATGCGTTATTAAACAGTGAAGAGGAAAAAGTATACAAAACTTAAAAGTTTGAGGCTAAATATGTTTTTTGTCCTGAAAGTAACAAACAGAAAGATAGAAATCGAGTCTAAAAATTTAGATTTCTTTCATCAACAATAATTAAAGAATAAAAAAGTTGAAATGAATCAGATTGTAAGCCACCAAAAAAAAGAAAGAAAGAAATAAAAGAACGATACAAAAGAAAAAGAACACAGATTAATTAATCTTACGTAGGAGGTCTTGGAATTGGTTGATGACACAGGAACTTTTGAGAGAGATTTGGACGTCTGCAAAATGGTTATGGAAATTCAGTTTATACTTGAGGAGACGTTTCATAATATAGAATTCAATTTTATTTTTTTTATCAAACTTATATTATTACATTGGAAGAAAAATAATATTGATAAGATTCGAATCCCACCTCTTAAATAGAATTCGTACAACTCTATCCGTCCGATGACGCTCTATTTGTTGCCTTACTCCTCATAGACTCCTACTAAGATGCAGCAATGAACAGAAAACGACAATTTATGATGACTCGACTCATCAAGTGCACTTGGTGTTATAAATTATTTTTCTGGCCTTCTTAGTATAAAAACAACGGAAGAAATGCATTTATAAGTTTAGCAATATAAGATTAATATTCTGTGTTTCTCTCATATTCAATAGTTGTTGATAATTATTTGCTTATATGGGTAATGTTCATATTGTTGTTTATCATTTACTTATATAAACTATAATAATACTTTGTATTAAGCATAATAATATTTAATTTCGTGCTGAGCATGGGATTACAAATTAGTGTATACAATGAAAGCAGAATATACAATTAAAAATTTTCTTTCCGAAGTAACATGCCTAATTGAATAAAATTGATAAGCTTGGAGGGTGCATGCCTTTTTTTTTTTCTACCTAACCGTTAGAGTACTATATCCTATTCTCTGGCTTCAATCACAATTTAAATTATTTGTTTGTGATTAAGAGGTATATATGTTGCCTACAAAATATTTAAACTATGGCTTCAACATATTACGATTACTTTACAAGGAAATCTCATACAATTATGAATTTTGAGATAAGACAAATAATTCTTTGCATTTTTTAAAAATAAAATTTCTAATTGATAACCATTCAAATTTGCCTCAGAGATGTTTTATGGACTTCAGAATGAGTGAGATCCACTATATTTTTGGGTTATACTTTGCCACTCATACGCTTTTCATTTTTAAATTTTAATGGACTTATATTTCGCGAGTTTTATTTCATTATCTTTTGTTTTTATTATCTTTTATTTATTATTTTTATAAAAGTACAATTTCGGTGCAATGCATGAGTTCACAATTAGTTTAAATAAATTTGGTAATTCAATGAAGGGGTTGATTCAGTGAAATGTTAAAGGAAAATAAAGGATAAAAGAAATCGTTTATACATTTTAGCTTTATCCTAACAGCATGAAAGAGTTAAAAAGTAACATTTCAATCTTCCAAAAAGAGATAAAAATTATCAAGATGTGATATAGACCTTTAGAAATATAAATAGACTTAAGCTTCTAGTAATTTATATTCCTATTAATATAATTATGACATACGAAACTTTTAAATATGATTTAGGATGTCTAAGAGTGATGAAACAATGTATTCAATTTGTGGAAAATAACCCTTATTTTAATTTATTATTGGTAATATTTTTCAAGAAAATTTTAGCTGCTACAACAATTAAGCTTAGTGCATTTTGCATGATCAGAATTGGTGTCTAACTCAAATAAATCATGAATTATTAAAGATACCACTTTTGTAATTATTGAAAAACATTTCTTAAAAGGTAGGGCTAAATTTATTAAAATATTAAAAATAATTAAAAGCTAATGCGAGAAAAGAAAATTGAATTGTGGAATTGATTAATGAATTCTTAATTTCTGAAATTCAAAGCTACATGCAAATAAAACCAACAAAAATATTCATTTTTTAGTGTGTGTATGCATGCGTGCGTGCGTGTATTATTGTTGTTTTGTCAATTTGTATATATGTAGATACGTATATATGCACGTCTCTGTTTTTGTGTTCGTTATTCATGTATGTCTATGTCTGTAAGTGTATCCAAAATATGGGGAAAAAAAAAGACAAGTCAAACTTATTCAATAATTAAATCATGAGATACGTCATTCACAAAAAAAAAAGAAAAAAAAAAGATGATATTCTAACACACGGGGTAATGCATTTTTTAGCTTATAAATACGAACCATTGCACATATTATTTATAAATCGGAGGGATATACTTGAATAAGTCATTTATTAATATCATATTATTCCATTGTCTTGATGAAATGCTTAGAGCAACCACATAAGTTTCACTCCAATCTCAATATTCTTGAAATCTGAAACTTAACCCCCCCCCCCCCCCCCCCAAAAAAAAAAAAAAAGATGGGAGTTATAGTATACTATCTTAAATGTTGAAAATATACAAATTTTCTATATTGGTAATAATTTAATGAAGAGAAATGATATTTTTTTTGGTGTCTAATATATTACTAGACAAACAGTGCACATTTTGGATTATGTAAGAGACACTGTTTGCATTTACTTTCTTTTGTTTTTTGTATTTAAGATGGTTTTTTAACTTATTTAATTTGGTTATGAGGCTAGAATACAACTTACATAGTCTTAAAACTCAAATATAATTTATTATGATTACATAGAAATATCTTATTATAGATTCTCAGTAATTTGGCAAATACATAGTATCTTAAAACCTAATTAAGAATAATTAATTATTATTATTATTATCATTATTACTATACCATCGTTAGAAATCTCATTGTAGATTCCTAGCAATTTGAAAAATTTTGTAGTATATATTTTTTGAATATATTTCTTCAGGATGGAGTTAGTGCCTTCTATTGTTAACTCTTTGCCGCCAATATCATAAACAATGTTTCTATCCCCAGATAACTTTTGAAATATATAAAAATTGTTTGCAACTCAAATTTAATCACTTTAAATTAGTTTAGATGAACCATAATTTGAGATAAATATCTTGCTAAGAATCGCTCAGTCAAAACAAAATCTCAACCCTCTTCAAACTTGAATCCAATTATAAAATATGCGAGATTTAAAAGATCACCAAAAATAATAATAATAATAATGCCCCAACCCAAGAAAAGTATATGATGGATCGTGTGCATTATAGCGTGGTGTAATAAAACGAATAACTTATCACTTATCACTATGTAATAATGGTAGATACACATTGTAATATTTGATTACAAGTAATTGGTATTAGTACACCACGTGTCATGAAAATGCAACCAATATCTGCTAACCCAACACCTGCCAAGAAATTCAAAAGAAAAATGTATCTTTTCGGTTAGCAACAACACTCTAACCACAGGGATTGCTGTCCAAATGCCAATCGGAATAGGGGACAAGGAGCCACACGACCTGGCCAACGATCCCGAAATCAATCGAACCTCAATCCAACCACCTTCCCGACCCTCTGAGAGCTCAAGATCTTTGTCAAGCATCATGGACAAAAATGGTTTTTCAAGCAAACCCTGACATCCTTGTATGGTTTTTCAGTACAATACATGCTGGTCCATACTTTGAAACTAGACGAGCTTCACAGGTCAATCTTAGAACCATTGCTCAGAATCATCATCTCCAATGGGAGAAAGTCCTTCTGATCTTACTAGGAATTTTGAGGAGCTGGCCCAAGGATCCTTAAACTGATGGATCTTGGGATCTAACGTACTAAAATCACTTGGCTAAATAGACTTTTTTTAGTGGCAACTGGCAACTTTATTTTTCAAAAAGTTGATAGGGATGTATAATATTTGATTGGAGGGACCTCTTTCCTAAAGCCTCTATCTGCCACCTCTCCTGCATCCACCAAGTTCATTGTCCTGTTCTTGTCAAGACCTCCCCTAATGTTAATACCCACTCTCTTAGACATTTCAGATATCGATATATTTGGTTTTCTCGTCTCGTATTGCCTGATGATGATATAGTGTCCTAAGTTTGGAGGGTAATGAAAACAACATATCCTAAGCTACTGAGTCTTTTTCAAAAATCTTATTGAAGAATGGAATAAAATTTTTCATTTGGGAAAAAATCCATGCATGTCTTCTTGGTGACCAAAAAGCAATTCAAAACAACCCCTCTCGAATTTTACTTGATCCTGAACATTCTTTTCAACTAGAATTTGATAACTGTGTGCGTCCTTGGAGCATGAAGTCTGCGCTGTTAAATCTAGAATGGATTGTCTCCACTAGGAGGATCTAAATACTAAATTTCTTAGAACTACTACCTTGTGCGACTGAAAATAAAATCGTATTCTTAGCTTGCAAAGTTCCTCTAGTAATTGGATCTAATGGCCCCAAACTGATTCTAATTCCCAATGGGGCCAAATTCTTAACACTATTTATATATAAAACAGCTTCATTCCTTTTCTTTCCAGCACAACATTTCTGTAAATAGCGACATGGATATATTAACGTTAAAGGCCTTCGTAATAGTCATGATACCTTTAATAAGGCATAACCCGAAATAATTAATAATGGATCTTGTACTATTTTTTTATTTATTTGGTGTTGGGGTGGCCTGACTAGACTGGAAGTTGGCTCCATTAGATCCATAATCCGTGGGCCTTTTCAACAACCATGGGAGCCGCTCACTGTTGGCCACTGTATTGACCAGAATGGCAATTGTACTTCTCAAAAATCCCCCCCCCCCCCCCCCCCCCCTCCTCCTCTTCTCAACCCAGTCAAACCATTATAGTTATTCCCGAATTTTTTTAGAATGGACCACATTAACCCGGTCCATGATAGAATGTCTCGTTATTCCTAAGCGTGTAGACTTCATTTGATAGCTTTTTTAGTATCCACAAATTTGCCCACTAACCTACCCTATATTGCTTGGGTTTGGAAAATTAAAGCCATGTGGCTTTGCCTTCAAAAAAGCCTACCCATCAGAAATATGCTAAACTGCGAAGACACCTTCCTATTTCAAATCTAAGCGATTTTCGTAACAGCCAGGTTGAAGACATTGAAGATGTTTGCTGATCTTGTCCTTGTGGCCAACAATTTTGGACTGCCCCCAACTTCCCATCTTAAATCTTCCTCACTTGAACTTGCCTCTCAAGGACTGGAATAAAATTGCTTGCAATTTTATTCAAGAACCATTGGGTCTTCAATGTTTCTTGGAGTTCATTTTTTCTTATGCTTGTCGGACTCTCTGGCTTTAACTCGAATAACAAAACATTTAAGCATGCAACAGCCCTCTCCCTAGAGCTCAAAAAATTCTACAACAGACTGCTTTTCTAAGGCCTCTTGAGTATGTCTACCTAAATTTTAAGTTGCTCTTTAAATTTCTAAGACCTCTACTCCGATAGTTTGGACTCCACCCCTAAAAGGATTCATTAAACTCACTACAAATGCTCAACCCTTGGCAATCCAAGAGCAGTAGGTACAAAGGAAATCTTCTGAAATCATAATAAGGAGTCAGTTTTGGGCTTTAGTAGGAGCCTAGTATTTGCTACTAATTTAGCTTCTGAAATCTGGGCCTTACATGATGCTCTAAAAATTGCTTTTAAAATTCAATACACTCGTCTTAATGTGGAAGTTGATGCTCAACCGGTGATATCACTCTTCTTACAAAACTCTCAGCAATTTCATCCATACGCGTGCCCTTCTAATGGATGATTTGCAGGTAATTCATGCACAATCTGCTGCACCTAATCAAGAAGGTAACAAATGCATCGAGGAACTAGCCTAGCCAAGATGGAGGCAATGATCAGCCAATTCGGAATCCAAGATTTACTACAACAATAAGGCTCCAATAGCAATTTTTTACCTTTATTTTATGCCTTTTTACCAGAAGGCTCTGTGAGCCATATTTGTTCCTCTTTGTACTTGTTTAATTCTTTTCCTACGAGTCTTAATTAGTGTTTGTGAGTATGATAGGGAACAGGACTCCTTACAAACACTTTAGGACCTGTTTGGTTCAAATTTCTCATTTACTATCACTATAAATATCATTAACCTTATTACAAATATGGGTTTTGACAATTCCCCAACATGTTTTATTTAATAATTGAATGGGTATCATTATCTCCAAAAATTGTTAATGAGTTTAATATAATAGTATTTGAGAGAAAATCATTGCGATCCCCAATTAATTACTTTCACTTCGATTAAATGACTAGTGATAAGTTATTTTCCAAGTATCACTGCTGATACCCCTTAACTTAATCTTAATTGCATTTTTGTTTTCTTATATAAAATAAAAGAAAAATATAAACTACATTTTTTTAACCTAAATAACCATTAATTCCACCAGCACTACTAACGATAACAACTAGTAACTACTTGGAGCCATTTGACAATGATGCCATGAGAGCCCACAGTGTCCAGATCCAGACAATCAGAGCAAAAAATAAAAGCGTAATTTTCCCAAAATCGGAAGGCCATAACAGTAATTTCGCTTCCATTAAAAATACCTAACTAATAAGAACAAATTTCAAACATCACATTAATAAATGTTTTCAAAAAAATAAAATAATAAATAAAACTCTCCAGAACCCCTACAATTCAAATTCTCCTCAATACCGTCTTTCTAACGGCTATATTTTCTTTGCCTTCCCCATTTCTTTCCCTTAATTCATTCCCCCTTCCCTTTCTCGCTTCCTTGTCCGATTCATCCATCCAAGCCACCCATCAAACCCCTGAACTTCGTTTCTCTCTCTATACATCTCTCTCTCTCTCACACACTTCACCTTCACTGTGTGTGTTTGTTTTAATTTTTTTTTTTAATTTTTTTTACCAATTTTTTTTCTGACAATGAAGTCAAGAAATGCAATCTTGAAAGAAACCCACAATCACCACAACAATGATACGCCGTCGTTTGGTCTCCCGCCGTCTTCGTCTCCGAACCCTAGTTCAATCAAGCAAAGAACTGGAGGCGGTGCTGGCAATGGTGGTAGTAGTAGTTGTCGGAAGCAGAAATCCGGTGGTTCTAAGGAGAACGCGCCACCACCGCCCCAGCAGCCGGTTGATTTGAATCAGGTTGCGTTGGAGTATTACTCGCCGGCGGATCCGAGAAAACCGGCTCCGTCGCCGATGACGGCTGCGGCGAAGATTAGATCTCCGCTTCCTCCCAGGCCGCCCCTTAAGAGGAAGCTTAGTATGGAGGCTTCGGGATCTGAGAAAGGGGCAAATGCGGCTCTTGGTTCTTCTGCTGATTCTGGAGTTAAAGTAATTTTTTTTCTTTTTTGGAATTGCGGATGAGCTGAATTGAGGCAATTTGTGCTCAATTGATTTTTTTTTTTAATTTGATTGTAGATTTAGTCTGAATTTCAAGGTTCAATCTTGGTTAGCGCCTCCATAGTAGCTTCTTGGAAGGGATTTTTAAGATTCAGCCATCCATCCTAAATTACTAATATCAAGATTTGAACTTGGAGCAAAACTTTATTCAGTTTTTTGTTTCTTTTTTCTAATGCTTAAGTTAGTTTGTATTGTTTTGTGCTGCAAACATGTGGTTAATGAACCCGATAAGCTAATGAATCAGATTTCTTGGTGCCCTTTTGTTTTTATATATTTTTTCCCCATTTTGAACTATCTTGAGCATTTATTGGCTAAATAAATGGTAAATGCCAAATAACGTGAAGGGATCAAGTTCTTTTTACCCCTGTTTTTCCCTCATGAACTTTAGAGCTAGATTTAGTTGTTGCATCTTTGGTTATGGAGAAAAATATAGGAAAGGCATGGGATTGTTATGGGCGGAAGTCCTTGTTCTTTACAATGCCTTAATGCTCGGAAATGGTCAATTATTAGGAGGTCAAAAGGAGAAAAGGAACGAAAAAGAACATATTGTAGTGATTCACTGGAAAGGCATATTGCATTGTCAGATGAATCACCTAGATATATTCGTTTGCTATATTGTTGTTACTGGGTGCTTTATTGGTTTAACTGATATTTGAAAGACTTGAATGCTTTTTGTTGCTCTAATTTTTATGTTGCAGGTTGCTGAATCTTTTCTTTATTATGCAATGCTGCTTATTATTCTGATGGCGTTACATAAACCAGGTTATAGTTCGAATGAGGCCATTGAACAAGGATGAGGAAGACGGAGAAATGATTGTTCAAAAGATCTCTAATGAGTCTTTGTCCATAGCAGGACACACCTTCACATTTGACTCTATAGCTGACTTTGAGTCAACACAGGCAAGATTTTTTGTTTATTGAAGCTCTATAATTGGAAAACTTAGATATTGGTGTGAAGGCAAAAGATTCTTACTTTTTTCCTGTGAAAAATTATGTTTCAGACTGATATATTCGAACTTGTTGGAGCTCCTCTTGTTGAAAATTGCCTTGCTGGGTTTAATAGCTCTGCATTTGCTTATGGACAGGTAGTCTCGAGTTATTATGTTTTCCTCCCTCCATTTCTGCATCTGTGCACGTACCAATATTTCCTCTAGCTTGCACAAGATGGAAGTTAATGATGTTCTTTTCCCTTCTATTTGACTGGAATTTTTTTAATATTAACAATTGAACTGCTTTCGAGTTGAATAGACTGGTAGCGGTAAGACTTACACAATGTGGGGACCGGCCAATGCGTTGGGAGAAAGTTTATCAAATGATCAACAAGGACTTACACCTCGTGTTTTTCAGCGACTTTTTGCGCGAATTAATGAAGTAATGTTTGATCATCAATTAAAATAATAATGATTTGATTCTTTATGGTTCCAGTTATTCAGATAATTTGAGATTTTGTTTTTCTGTATTAGGAGCAAACTAAGAATGCAGATAAACAGCTCATGTATCAGTGCAGATGTTCTTTTCTTGAGGTTAAGCAATCTTATCTGGTCGTCCTTCATGATTTAAACTTTAACTTTTCAATACACTTACTCGTGATATTTGCACCTACAGATTTACAATGAACAAATAACTGATTTGCTGGAACCCAACCAGAAAAATCTTCAGGTAACTATGGCATACTTTCTTTATTGTCTATCTAGGGTAGCATCTCTTTGTAAATATGGCATACTTTTGCTATTGCCTATTCAATGCAGCTTCTCTTTGGTGATTTTTAGCCATATATTTCATAACTGCTCTCCTGGTTCTGAACTTTATTATTTTATTCCAGATCAGAGAAGATGTTAAAACTGGTGTTTATGTTGACAATTTGACGGAGGAGTATGTGTCCAGAGTGAAGGATGTAACACAGCTTTTGATTAAGGTAAGAACAGATATGGTCGTTTTTGTTCTTTGGATTACAAAGAAATCAGACTTTTCAGGTTCCCTGTTTCCTCTCATGTTCAAATGATGTAGAGATATATCTGATGTGGTCGGTTGAGTGATGTTATTGACTGTAACTTGTTCTGATGAAATTTGGTTTAGAATAACTACGTGTAAGCATCATCGTATACAACCATTACATTTGAGATCTACCCTTTTCTTGTAGGAACCGTGTACAGAAGTTTTATGTTGGGTTCTAACTCTTTTGACTATCATGTGACGTTATTGCTAATAATTAAAAGAGAAATATGAGCATGAGTCTTGTAACTGCTTTACAAGTATGAGTTTTACTTCTTCCCCCAATCTATCCTGCAACTTTCTACAAGCTTTAAAAATCCAAGGTGCAAGAACCATATAAGTCTCAAGGCCATTCTTTACTTTTTGAAAGTTGTTATAAGCTATTGTTTCTGGTTGCTATTTGCTAGGGTAGTATGGGTTGGATAATTCTTTGACATTTGTGTGCATTAATATGATCTGTTGATTCATTGTCCTATGAAAAAACCAAGCTATATATGACAAGTACTGAGAGTTAATTGCTATAAAACAAATAACAACTTCAGCCTGAGTTCATATTTCTCACATACTGGCAGAGGTTTATCTTGAATTAGACTGGTTTATTTGAAGCTTACCTTGCATATGTATTACATACTTCTTTGGGCATCACACATGGTGAATGAGATCAATCTTTTTTGCCCTTTGTTATTGTATTGATGGGATAATTTTGCAGGGATTGTCAAATAGAAGAACTGGCTCCACGAGTATAAATGCTGACAGTTCTCGTTCCCATAGCGTTTTTACCTGTATTGTTGAATCACGATGCAAGGTGATACACTCCTGTAACAAGACATATAATATTCTCATTATTATTTTCCTTTACATCTTTGATCCCTTCTCCAGGTTGTGGTCTGTTGCAATAGATATCTGCCATATTGTTGCTGGCAATTTAGGTGCATTTTTGCATATCTGCATTCATTTGTAAGAGTATGGGAAATGTCATCATACCATTTATGATTTCAAATAGCCTAAGCTAAATTTTGAATTGTACAGAGCATGTCTGACGGTTTAAGCTGCCTAAAAACGAGTAGAATAAATCTCGTTGATCTTGCTGGATCGGAAAGACAGAAGCTTACTGGTGCAGCAGGAGAACGCTTGAAGGAAGCAGGGAATATCAATCGATCTCTTTCACAGCTAGGGTTGGGTTTCACAATTTTTTTTGTTTTCCCTAGTTTTCCGATCATAGTTTACATTGTTTCTGTTTATTGTAGTTGATCACTACGTACATAGTTTTAATTTATTGTCACATCTGCAGCCTAAATACATGAGTATTTGCTATCTTTGGGTCAGTGCATGTGGGATGACAGCAAGTAGCAAAGATTATTAGATGTACTGAAATCTGAACATGTGCATCAGATGTCAGTATCTTTCCTTTTTTTCTTTTGTTTTTTAGGATAATTATGTGTCAATTTTGTCTATTCCTAGTTCTTGTCAACAGTATGAAGGTATTATTTACCACACTATTCACATGGATAAGGAAACAGAAACCTGGTCATTGCGAGTACAAAAGAAAATATAAAACGGAACCCTAGTCTGCAGTCTTTGTTTTAGTATAAAGTTTTATTTTAAGGTGTCATTTACTCAGGAATGATGTTTTCCGTGAAATGGTCGTCCTTTCAAGACTCAAGCCGCAATATCCGTAACAAGAGAAAATAACACCAAAATGAATTGCCTTGCATAAGATTGTCTTTATATAATATGTTCCTGACTTTGTAGATACCATGAACATGTAAAAGTACGTCTTCACCTTTGCTCTCATTCCCATGCAACATATTTTCAACTTTTTGTGGTGGTTCTTGAATAAATATGCATCAGGACATCATGACAATAGTTTCAACAAAATAGGAATCATTAGTTGGATGCCATGATTAAAATCTTATTCCCAAATTTAGCATTGTTAATTTTTCTTTTTTCCTAATGCAATTTTTGTACTGTTTTGTTTATTTAAAATTATCTACAGGAACTTAATTAATATTCTTGCGGAGGTTTCACAGACAGGAAGACAGAGACACATTCCCTACAGAGATTCCAAGCTGACATTTTTATTGCAGGAATCTCTTGGTGGAAATGCAAAACTTGCAATGATCTGTGCCATTTCTCCAGCGCAAAGGTGGTTATGGCATCTACTTCTAAAGATTCTTTTATGTGTGTGTAGAACTCCCTCCTATCATTCTTTTTATCTTGTCTTTCTAACTAGATATGATATGCAGGTGTAAGAGTGAGACTTTTAGCACGCTAAGATTTGCCCAGCGTGCAAAGGCAATCAAGAACAAGGCAACAATCAATGAAGAAATGCAGGATGATGTAAATGTGTTGAAGGAAGTGATTCGGCAGTTGAAGGTACAGAATTCATGCATCTTCATACCTTATGTTAAGGATTGTGAGGTACAGTGTTGAAGGTAGAATAGAGGATGTCCATATTGAGTTCTTGCAATGACTAGTTCCTTTTTCTTGTCCATGAAAAAACAGGATGAGCTGCTTCGTATGAAGGCCAACAATCAAACTGACCAAGATGGAAATTATTCAAAAGGTTGGAATGCTCGAAGAAGCTTGAGCCTCCTGAAATTCAGCCTTAACCGTCCCATGGCCTTACCTCATGTGGATGATGACAGTGATGAAGAAATGGAAATTGTTGAGCAAGATGAACCTCTTGGTCTCCCATCAGCTGGCTATGAGGTGAACCAGCCAGACTCTGTAAAGAAAAGTTCACAGCTTGTGGCCTTTGACAAAGAATTATGTGGGGAAACACTGTGTGAAACATCCAGAAGTTTAAATGAACGAGAAACAGATCCAGAGGATACAGATGTTAACATGGAAGAAGTTGTTGAACAAGTTGACAAGAATGAAGTCAGTTGTTTAGTAGCAAATACGCCAGATTGTTCTGGCTCTCAGCAACAAAATTACCATAGCAGCTGCCCAGTACAAAGACTTGATCATATGTTGCCTAAACGGCATTTTGATGAAAATGATGACATTTCTGTCAGAAGTTTACAGAATGATGATCAATCACCAAGACTATCGGAGGAGCATACATTAAAGCAACTTGCATTGGTGAACAAAATTGAAGAGGCACCTTACACATCTCTGACATGCTCTGAGGATGATAGGGCAGCTTCTACTGATCTCAGCATAGTCCCATGTGATGTATCCCCTATTCTCAAGTCCCCGACTCCAACAGTTTCACCAAGAGTTAATAATAGCAGCAGGAAAAGTCTAAGAACTTCATCAATGTTAACTGCCTCTCACAAAGATCTGGCAGACGATAAATTGGAGGTGGACACTCGACATCTATCCTTCGCGAAGCCCTCAAACAGCATCTGTCTAAATTTGTCAGGTCAAAGAAGTAGAAGTTTCAGAACATCACAGCATTTGGCTGCAAGTCTCCAACGTGGCCTTGAAATTTTAGATGGTCATCACCAGAGTGCATCTATGAGAAGGTCCTCCTTCAGATTCTCATGCAAACCTGCTGATGTTAAAGGGCTTGTGTCAATTACCAAAGTTGATGCTGGTGTTCAAACATTTTTCCCTGAAACTGAACCACTTGAAAAGCATCCTATCGTGTTTTTGTGTAGCAAATGCAAGAATAGGAATTCCCTGGAAGAATCTCAAGATGTGAATGATGACTGCTCAAATTTGCAGCTAGTGCCCATTGACGGGTCACTATCTAGTGACAAATTCAAGGCCCAAGTTCCCAAAGTATGTTGTAATGCTTTATCTTGACCGCTAATACTTGTATACTTATCATTCTTACAAGTCAAGTGCACTTGTATTGTCTTTCAGGCAGTTGAAAAGGTCTTGGCAGGAGCGATACGAAGAGAGATGGCACTTGAAGAGATGTGTGCGAAGCAAAATTCTCAAATCATGCACCTTAACCGATTGGTAGGTTTGGTTAAAAAATCAATTAGCTTTAAGCAAATCTGGGGTTTATTCTTGTTTAACTCTGTTCTGGCATTGAACTACAGATCCAGCAGTACAAACATGAGAGAGAATGCAATGCAATAATTAGTCAAACAAGGGAAGATAAAATTTCTCGTCTTGAGAACCTGATGGATGGGATCCTACCTACCGAGGAATTCATCGAGGATGAATTTTTGTCGCTAACACATGAGCACAAGGTATGCATCACATGACATCTTGCATTTACTAGCAATATATGGTAATCGTCTGCTCTGCTCATGAATGTCTTTGCACCTGGTACTTACAGCTTCTGAAGGAGAAATATGAAAACCATCCCGAAATTTTAAGAACAAAAATCGAGTTGAAAAGAGTTCAAGATGATCTGGATAGATATCGAAATTTCTTTGATTTGGGGGAGAGGGATGTTTTACTGGAAGAGATCCAAGACCTGAGAAACCAATTGCAGTTTTATGTAGATTCTTCACCAAAGTTGCCAAGAAAAAGAAGTCCTTTATTGCAGTTAACCTATTCATGCCAGCCTAGCTTGGCTTCAACCCTGTGCACAGTTGTCGAGTCAATTGAGGTGAATGCTGAACAAAGGCTTGAGCAGGAGAGAAATCAGTGGACAGAAGCAGAAAGCAAGTGGATTTCTTTGGTAGAAGAATTGAGATCAGAACTTGAAGCTAGTCAGAAACTTCTGGCAAAGGAAAAACAAGAACTAGATTCAGAGAAGAAGTGTTCAGCAGAGCTGAAAGAAGCAATGCAGATGGCAATGGAGGGCCATGCACGCATGCTCGAACAATATGCAGAACTTGAAGAAAAACATATTCATTTACTGGCAAGGCATAGGAAGATTCAGGAAGGAATAGAAGATGTCAAGAAAGCAGCTGCTAAGGCAGGAGTAAGAGGTGTTGAATCAAAGTTCATTAATGCTCTCGCTGCAGAAATTTCCGCCCTTAAAGTTGAAAGAGAAAAGGAAAGGAGATATTTTTGGGATGAAAACAAAGGTCTTCAGGCCCAACTAAGGGATACTGCTGAAGCTGTACAGGCTGCTGGTGAACTACTTGTGCGGCTTAAAGAGGCTGAAGAAGCAATTGCTGCTGCAGAGGTCAGTTTGCTGTCCACAGGCATGAGATGATGTTTGTTCTGGTTTCACTTCATATTGTTTATTCAGTCACATCATTTTTCATGCATCATACTTTCCATAGCACCTGGATTATCTCTCCTAATTTTTCTCCTTTATTGGCGTCTTTGGAAATTAAATTCAAGAAATTGCGCAAAGATGTGCCTTCAAAGTGAATAAAGCATGCATAAAATTCATGGATAATGTACTTCAGTTCTGCAACTTTGCCCTCAAGGCCACAAGATTCATTGTGCGTTGTTCAATCCTCCTGTGGGGAGGAGGTGGGAGGTTAATACACAAACAGGCATACTGCTTTTGGTCTTCCACTACCCCTTCACCATCATGTAACGCCCACACTCACGAACACCCACTTCCCTGGGGGCGGGGGAAAAAATAAAAAAACAAATAAGCCTTTATGCAGTGGCCATTACATGCTTCTTGTATCTGGATAGCAGTAATACATGTATTGTACCAGATAAGGTTGTATTGTGAGTTTGGATTTATTTGTTTTATGAAGTGCTGCTGCTGAGGGAGTACATGATAGTGCTATCCTTGTTTCTACCTTCTCATTTGATGTGCCTACAAAAATAGAGGGCCTGATGTTGAACCAGATATGCAGGATGAGGCAACTTTCTTTTGTTATGGAATGAATAGATTGAATGCATCAAAAAAATTTATTGGTTTTTTGTTCGTTGGTACAACGCTTTTTTACTTGCATGCATAACAAACTGTCTGCAGTTGTTTCCACTATACAAATAAATTGATGCTTCTACTTCACATGCTTTGATTCTTTATTTAAGGCTTTCAACTGAGCCTGAAGTCACCATATTTTGGGTTTCTAAAAAGCATTTCCCCTCAAGAGATACAGTCTTGCATTGGAGATGCAATTCTTTTTGGTCGAGCTACCATTTTTTTTTTTTTTTTAAACTATGAAGAATGTTCCCTACAATCTTTGCCCTGATTAGGTTGTACTTTGTCTTTTCTTAAGTTTTCATTTACAATTATTTATGTGCCAAAATGAAAATCCTCAGCTCTGTCAAGTTGTTCTGGAAAAAGAAGGCAAAAAACCTCCTTTAATCTTCTTTGGTTGGTTTATGCCTTGTTGTCCTCAATTAACTTGCTGAGAAAGATTATGCATTGTTTCCTTCTCCATCGTGAAACAAGATTGCTTGTTATTCAAATATAACACATGTTCAGCATCAGAATAATTTTAAACTTCACCATCTTTGCTTGGTTTTGCTTACACATTATGTGCCATTCTTTGCCTTATTTAAATTGAGTTTTTCATTGTCATCATTTGACTAGATTGACAAGGACATCTATCACTACTCTCTCACTACAACACTAGTAGGCACTAATCAGATTTGAATAACCTTCTCATATACATGATAGCAATCATTTATCGCCTTCCTTAGTAGCTTAATATTTTACATCTCTCGTCTTTCATATTCTTCTGTAATTTACATTGCGCAGTATACTTTTTGTGTGTGAAGTGAGATGTGCTCAAATTTGTTACTTTTGTTTACTGATTTCTTCTGAACTTCTAGGAATATTTCTTCTGAACTTCTACAATCTTGGGATTTCAAATATATTTTTTTAGTTGCATGGTCTGGAGAATAAATTGGTACTTGAGTGCAAAAAATGTTAATGGAATTTGCAGTTTCACAGTGTTATATTTTTTCCCCATCTTTGCTGAGCAAGCTATTTACTAATGGTGACGCATCAATCTGGTCTGCAGTTTGCTGTCCTTTGTAAATATTTTTTCCTTACTTGGACATGTCACAGTTGGGTACCCCCCTGTGGCTTCAGGGTTTGGAGGTTCTTTTAGGGGAACGAGGTGGTAGGAGAAGGTTATAGGGGGATGTCCTTTTTCGTAGAGTGCTGCTTATTCTGCCAAAAGACATTTTCGTTCTATGGGATTGCAAGATGTAGAATACTTGGGTGATCTAGATCTTGTTGTGTATGTACAACCGTCTGATATCTAGTTTGAGATAGTAGTTTGTCTCTACTTATGATTTTTATTTATTCCGTTCTCATTTTACCTGGGGCATTTGATATTGAACTAACTACTGCAGTTAGAACTATGAAATGATGAGGCCATCTCATATTGCTTGTGGATGTAATTTATAGTTCTTTATCATCATTCTTCTAACTCACAGTCATTTTAATTAATTTTGTGAACATGCAGAAGCGAGCCATTGAGGCGAATCAAGAAACTGAGAAAGCTCACAGGCAAATTGACGAATTGGTGAAAAAACATGCAGAAGAGATTTGTGCTTTGAATCAATTACAAGCGCATTCTCATGTATCTAAAGAAGCAGTAAAGCCAGTCTATGATGAATCTGAAATAGTAATGGGTGATGCAGGCGAGACACAGGTTGCAGGTGAGCAATGGCGAGAGGAGTTTGAACCTTATTATAATGTCGAAGGAGGGGAGTTATCGAAATTGGAACCGTCTTCATGGTTCTCTGGGTATGATCGTTGCAATATATAGGCATCTTCATTATAACACTAATGTTGTATGTAGTAATAATGGTTGGTTATATAGCTTTCAAAAAGTGTGTTGTTGCTTTTATGTATGTAATTCGTCTCACAAATAGTGGAGTCACTTTCAATTGTGGGATAGAAAATTCAAAATGGTATTTCATTCCATTCTTTCACTCATCAGCAACTTCGTGCCAAGAGTATGCTGGTGCTTGTATTCCTTTACTGATGCTGTCTGGTTTGCAGTGTGTTTATGCATCCGTTATCATGAGCCTAGACTAAACTTTCTAAGTTACAATCTTGCCAAAGTTTAGCTCCCATAAAAGGTAGAAGTTTAGAAAACTCTGCAGTGAATGGACTGCCTTGTGGTAAAGGGAAAACAAGGCCTTGATTCCGATAGTCACAAGTCTGAAATTTTAGCCCACCAAGCGTAAGAGAAGTGTGTTGTTAATGTCAATGCTATATGTTGATTTTTTACGAGTCAAATCAAAATTAAACAAAAAAAAATAATTGAATGGATAGGGTGGTCCTAGTAGTACAGACAAAGGGGGCCTGTGGAAAGATCTGCAAAAAAAACACAGAAGTTTACTAGTAGCTTAGCTCATTTATTTCTTTGGTTCATGTGTCAATTGGATAGGGGGCAATCTTCAAGTGGCTGAGAGAAGTATTCCTCTGCTCATTAACTGTGAAAAAAATATGGAAGCCCAGTGCAGACAGACCACAAGTACTTGTTCGTTTTGGCAACTTCTTGATTGTAGGAGTCTATCATGTCATGACGACCACAAGACAATGAGCTTGTGGCCTTGTCTTCTATGACTTGTATCTCTCCCTGCCTGTGGACCATCTGATCAGAGGCAAATTTTAACTCAGAGAAGATAGAAAATGCACAAGCAAGGGCCAATCAACCCGAGCCATTCATTCTTGTATGGAAATGAATTATATCTATTTTACTTTATTGCAGGAAGACAGGAAAGTAATACCTGTTATATCACAATTTAATGGCGGAAATGGTTTTGAAAGTGACTTTCTCACAATACCAACC
The DNA here is from genome assembly GCA_024721245.1 of Mitragyna speciosa. Classification (NCBI taxonomy): domain Eukaryota; kingdom Viridiplantae; phylum Streptophyta; class Magnoliopsida; order Gentianales; family Rubiaceae; genus Mitragyna; species Mitragyna speciosa. Next base: position 249,043 of record JAMWEH010001888.1, read on the forward strand.
ATTACAACCAAAAGGAAAAAAGAAAAAAAAGTTTGCTTTTGTGAGGTGATATAAAATCAAACTATATAATATTGTAGTCTATATCTAGTATATTTTTAAGGCAAAGTAAGCCAAATTTAATAAGAGCTACTTTTAGTACATTTAAAAACACATATTCTATCCTCAATATCCCTTTTCTTGTTAATGTCATCTAAAAACATTTTATACACTCTGTCAGTGTAAAGTTTCTTTTATACTCTCAAAACTCTACATGATAAGTATCTTAAAATCCTACACTAGACAATCTAGGATTATATAAAAGAAACGTTACATTGAGGATTAGTGCTAATTAAATGCTAAAATAAAATAAAAAAAAGAATACAAAGTTACATTAGAGAGCAGATTTTATCAGAATTTCTCAAAAAAAACACTATAAAACTTGTGATTCACGAAAATGAAATCATAAAAATATATCGTACGTGTTGTAAATTTTCACTTGCTTGTGAACCAAAAAGACAAAAACAATAACTTTACGTGTAATGTGTATTATTTAAACCCTATTACCAAATAATGAGGTAGAGACTTCATACCCGTGAATATGTTTCTTGCAAAGGGTGTGTAAACCAATATGCTTCTTATCACATGTATAGTAGAATTAGGATTAACCAAAACCATCATCTTTTGTTGTATAACTGTGAATTAGCCACACTTCTTTTTCAACTTTTTTAGTTTACAATTTTCCAATCGTTATTTCGTGCTCATAAAAGAGCCTAAATTGTTAAAAAAAGTCAATATAAGATTTTGTTCACACAAGAACCATTAATCTCTAGTAGGAGAGAATTAATATAGGTGGAAGGTGAGATATGAGACATTTTTGCACATGTAGCACAATATTGTATATATTCGTGGCAAATATTACAATTTGCATAAATCAAAGCCATGTAAGAAATTCTTCTATGTTTCTTTTTCCCCCCACAATGGCAACAAATAAAACGATATTAATTAGTAAATAACTAAAGTACAATTGAATGACAATTCCAGCACTAGGAAAACATGAACATGAAAATGTGAAATGTTTTCTTGTCGAAATTTCTATTATGGTCTTTTCAAGGGAAGAAGAGAAAAAAAAATATTGTTAGAGTTCTCTTTAACAACTATTTGTGGCAATCAGTGACAAGTATTAACACAAAAATCCATTTGAATGGTTGTTGTGGAGATTTTTCTAAAATATTACTATAGCACTTTTTAGAATTTTCTAAAAAATGAGTATATGAGACAATAAGTCAGTTGAAAAAAATATTTAGAATTTTTTTTAAAATATCTTTAAAAAAACACTCCATCCAAACCAAGTAAATAATATACAAGACTAATTATATAATAGATTGTATTCGTATATATGTACAACTTTTAATTTAGTGTTTCAAACATGCATGATAGTAAGTACACATTTCAGAATAATTGTCATTCTTCTCCAAATCACTTTTGAAGATATCTTCGGTAGTTAGAAACAGTTAATAATTCTGGGGGGCCTGACATGATTGGTGAAATCAAAATGATAGCTTCTCTCACAGCCTGTCTTTCCTCTCACCCTAATCAAAATCATACCAACCAAGGTTAAAGCAAATGCTTCTTAAGTTGAAAGAAAGGGACATAAAGCGAAGGGGGGTGGGTGTGTTATTTGTACACCAATGTTAGGAAGAGTGACAGCCTGGTAATTGGACCCCCCCTCCAATGACAAGTTTATTTTAACCCTACCAAGAAAACACATTCCATCATACCTTCCTAACCAATCTCTCAGTGTGGACCCTTTTTGTTCATAATGTCAGGAGTGAATTAGGGAAAACTATAACTAATGCTAAAGTCTTTCATGTTGGTAGTCAAAAATCTACTATTTTTTTGCTCTGTTCATGAATTATTAGGTTGACACCTTCAACCAACCGGGTTAGCCGGCAAAATTTTGACAGCCTCACACCAAATTGTGTAAGTAGAAGTATTTTGTAATGATAATCGATTATAACGAGAATTGATTTAAAAAAAGTTGACACTTTCAATTTAAAATCAATAAATTGACTGTAAATTTTATGTTTCCTTTCTCACCAAACACATTGACTTTGTTACAGATTGAGAAAGGAAGATTCTTTACCATATTTGTCACCTTTCCATTTGGCTTTTTACCTTGACTTTCTTGTTGATGGGAATCTTGTGTAACTAATTCACTATTCCTGCATAGGTAAAACCTGGATTATCAAACTTTGGGTTCACATTAGAAGACTTGGGGAAAGTTATGGAAAAGAAAAACAAATGAAAAATGTGAATCTCGAATTATGACTCGACACATCAATGACTTCTTTCTGAATTCTACAAAGAACATATTGATATAAATTTACAGGTAGTTGTTCTCATGATATTTTTCATAAATGGGCTTGGAGCAATCTCTTTAATGATAAAGAGAAAACACATATTAAAAGGAAACTTTTGGTGAATCGTTGATGGTTGAAATGTATCTATCAAAATGTTCGGACAATCTTCTTTCTAATCCATACTCAAACTTTGGATTCTTATTACATTCTCCAATAGTTACTGATCTTGGGCATGGCCTTTTCATGACAAAATTTTACATCGACTTTACAGTGTGGACTCAAAATATGACACATATAATTTAAAGAACAAAATTCTACGATAAAAACACTCGATATTGTTTTATAAGATTACAAATACCAACAATAATATGGCCAATACGAACATATTACAATTCAATAACATTATAGTAAACCCCTACTGAGCATTTCTTGCATTGTTTGTTGACGCAGAGCGAGTGTCAAGGAATTGTTGCGGGTCAAACTATAGAGAGTATCGCGAGACTACCTGAAGCAGAAGCGAATTTATTTACGATCCCGAGTATCCAGACACCTTTCTTCGCATCATGATCAACTGTATTTGCTTGACTCAACATAAGGACTTGGACCTGAGAACATAGCCGCGGAGCAATGGAAGGTGGAACAGGATCTGATTCTGCAAGAAGATCGGACTTGACTGACTTTAATGGTTAAGGTTCAAAAGAAAAAGAACCAACAAGATCGGAAGTCTAGCGTTCCCTCACGCAAAGGGTGACTTTTGCATCTCAGAACTAAACTAGTGGATTCTCTTTTACCTATCAGCTGGCTTTAAGCAACCTTTGCATCTCTAGTCCCATCCTTAGAACCAATGCTTGAAAGCGGGTGCAGTGTTCTTATTAGTCTACATATACCCTTCTTTCGATTCAAGATAAATTCATAAGGTGGCATTTCTACACCAGATCCGACTCAGTTATTGATAGAGTGAATAGATCCGCTGGCAGGTCACTCAGCTCCTCGACTCAATGTTTCGTAATTCCACTTAAACTAGATAATTTATATCCAACTTTTTACTTTGCATTGTAAGGATTAAAGGGTAGACAAATTTATAAAAAAAAGGCTCTTTAAGTACGTGCAACCTTTTACCAACAAACCGAGGAAAGCCAAAAAAAAAAAAAAAAAAAAAAAAAAAGTGAGCTGGAAAAGGATGAAAAAAATCTTTTCCAAAGAAAATGTGTAAAATATATATATATATATATATTTTTTGTCCTTTATTCTCTGTTTCTAAAACATGAAATTCAATCTCAAAATTTACGATTGATCCAAAAAAAAATCTCAAAATTTACCAAATGTGAGTTTGGCTTCTAAACTAAGACTATAATACAACAAACATACACATCATCAGCCTCTGCCACCACAGATGATAAGGTAAAGGATGCAGATTGCTTTTGTTGTCATTAAAGAAGCCCTTTGAGTTTCTTTGGCAGCCTTTCATGGAAAGGTCGTCCAATCGTCAAATAGTACCTGTCTCCATCTGATCTATCTATACTACTTTATTCTTTCACTTATCATGTGAACGTTCCTTGCATTATTTTCTAATGTAGATTGAATTTCAAATGTTCTCTGATTCCTTAGCCGAGTCAGAACGTCACTACTTCCAACCTGGATTTACAATGCTCTCATTCATCTTTCCCATTGTAAAATTCAAAAAGGTTACTAAGGAAAAGATCAATTATATTTACTCCCTTTCACTATTTTTACCTTTTTTTCATAGTCCACAAACTTTTTGGTGTACGCTAAAAGTTATGGTAAGCTAAAAGTTAAAACAACCGCGAAATTCAAATCTCATTATGTCGTATGACTCGTAATTAAAACTGTAAACTAATCGAATCGAATTTTAAATCTATTAGGCTTGATACAAAATTTTGAATTCGGATTCGAATTCGAACTTGAACTCGTTACGAACTTAAAATTTTGGCTTGAATTTGACTTAGATGCTCAAGTTTTTCATTTTATATTTTTTTAATCATGAAATATGTATTTTTATATGAAATTTAATTATTTTTTATAAAATATATTATTTTATATAAAATAATTATATATATATTGAATAAAAATTATCAAAAAAATTATTCGAGCAAAACCTAGCCAAGTATATATAAGCTCAAATCAATTTGATAATAAAATCGAATCTTATTTTTTGTTCAAGTTTCATTCGAACTCATAAAAACTTAAATCTGAATCAATCCGAACTATTAATTAAGGCTCGATTCGTTTACAACTTACCTATGACACCATCAAATTTTGTGTCACTATCACGACGTACGTATATTTAATCCTACAAGTGTGAATCCACGTATTACAGAACTTGAACAAACTATACACAGTGATTTTACTTAGTTGTCAATGTGACATTGGAGTCCAGCTCAAGTGTAATACTATTACTTGTACAACTACATATCAATATATTCTTAAATCAACCAACTGGACTTAAGTGACCATTTGTCCCCACTAACAGCTGGTTACAAATACGAATCCAGTCCTCCACAAGTCACGCGATTTAAGGTTAACATCCTTTATCATAATGTCCTACAATCAAACTTTTCTTGATTAAGACATGTTGCCGAGGGAAAAAAAAATCAGAAAAAACAAAGGAAAGAGAAGGAATTCCCATCTGCTGCTTTCATCACTTAATATTGAAAATGAAATAACACTTCCATGATACCTATTGTCGTTCATTTTCTTTCGAGGATAAGATCCAAATGGAAAATGCTTTTGATTATTTTGTTTTTGCGGATCAGTCCACAGTGTTATAGACCAGCTAATTAGCACATTGTGTTTCAATAATCTTGCTTATTGCTTCATTGTAGGCTGATTAAACATGGCTGATCACTAGGTAATAGGGTAATTAGTGGATTATTCAAAACACAAGGGGATTATTAATGGTTTTCACAGGCTTTGGGAGCAATTAACAGAAGGCAAAAAGCTAGCACATGAAAAAGAATTGACTCAATTGGAGAAGAAAAGGAGCAAACTAGGAATATATTACATCAAAAAGTTGTTACAATATATCAGTTATACAATTCTGAATGGTAAGGAAATATCTGAAAAAAATTGGAATAATAGGATACATTTTTAGGTCTCCTCTGATCAGCCCTTCAACGCATGTTATAGCATGTTACCAAAAGTCTTCACACCACTTGGTGCAATTAGTTCTTGAATTTTACAAAAGCATTGCAAATATTCTCCAAAAAAAAAATTATCTGCTGAAATTAGAAGCCAATTACAAAATAAGAATGTAAGAGAAAATTTGATTTTTCTCTTCAATAATATTCAATTCAATTTGCTCGGACAGCCACATCTTTTGTATGTACAGAAGCCTCTCTGCCTTGGGGCCTCAATTGAATTCGATAACGGTGACAAATACTTTTCATAGCTCAATCTTCATTTGAGCTGTGGGCATCATGCCTGCATTTAAGCAAATTCATGAATGAGATATTGTATTCAACTTCTTCCATCTTTTGTTTTTTTTTTTTTCCGTAAAAATGCAATAAATCAGTTAACTAACCATGAAAATTCTGTGTCTGATTTTGGCCAAAACCCATCTGAACAACAGTTTGGAGATCATCCTCCCAGAAAGATGAAACCTGAAAAAATTATATTGACCAACAATGTTTAGTATCAAGATATAGACATTTCTTTATTCTGTGTAATCAGCTCAAGAAATATTTGATTACTTGGGAGGCAGCTTCACCAAAATTGTCCAAAGCCGGCAAATGAATGCCTTGATTTCGACCAATTGCTGCAGTCAAATGGTTCATTGAGAAAGGCATCTCTTGGCCATGAGGAATGGCTGCATTTGGCAAATTTGTTCCATTTTGAGGTTGGATTGGATAAGGAAATCCTGCTGCTGCTGAGGTATCTGATGGATACATGTTATGAGGCATAGATCCGCGAGATTGCAGAACCTGAAATTGACAAAAGATTTAGATGTTTAAGGCCACATTCTCGAGCGGGATTTTGAAATTATCAAAAATGCAATCTGTCTTACATCCTTGGATAGAAGAGTTTCAGCATTAAAGTCTGTTCTCGGATTGATTGTTGCTAATTTCATTGAAAGAAACTGCAAGATCATAATCAGTATAAATTTAGTCAATTTAAGCAAGTTTTGGCCACTAAAACTCAGGGTCATTTAATTGGGATAACAATTCACCTCAACTTGGCGTTGGAGAGATTGGACATAGTTTATGATCTCATCAAGCATCACAGCTTTGCCAGTCACCTATTATAGAAGTTCAAAAAACTTTACAGAATTCTGCACTTTGTTCTTTTCTAATCAATAAATCAAGAACTACTGATTTCCTCAGAAAGCTGCAAAGTTAACATCCTCAAAAGTACCTTGTTGCAACCAGGTACAAGATCTTGTAGGAGCTTCATTCTTTCACTGATTTTCTCTCTGCGGACCTGCAAAATTAAGGTTAAAAAAAGGATCAGTCAGTTAAGATCTGACAGCCAAAAAAAAAAAAAAAGTGAGTAAAAATTGTGCCGAAAAATGAATTCTTGGTACAATTCTTACTCTTTCAGCTAGACTATGTGCATCAGTAGCCTGACCCCTTCTGGCTCTAACATGAATATAGTCCTTTGGAGGCTCTGGAGGCTTAGAGTTATCCTTGTTTTGTTTCTGGTTTCCCACCCCTGCAGCTTTATCAGCCTCATTTGTCTCTGCTTTTTCTTTGGTGGCATCTTTTTCATTTACATTTTCTTCACCAGACTTGCTTCTTTTTGCACTTGATATATTGTTTTCTGAGGCAGCCTGCATTCACAAGTTCTTTTCAATCTCAAAAACATAATGAAGTATGAAAGTCTAGAAATTAGTGACGAAATTCTGATTACATTGGCATCTTTGGCAGAGTTGGACGAAGAATGTTCCTTTGCTTTTCCCCTAGGAATTGACTTCCTCTTTCTGGAATTAGTAGCATCATTTTGGCCATTTATGCCAACTTCACCACCTGTGATCTGTTCAGAAACGGAAGAATTCTCCATGGAGTCACCAAATTCGGTGTTTTCTGGTGTCGAAGACCTTGACAATTTGCTGAATTTCCTATCAGAAGGTGAAATGCCATCCTGCAAAGAGCCATCTTTGCTGTCTTGGACATCCAACTGAGATCCAGGAATCTTGATAGACTGATTACTTGAAACTCTGGAAAGCTTTCCAGCATCCAACTTAGGGATCAACCTGTTACGCAATTCGGAATCATTCAAGCCAATTGGGCCGTTCAAGCCACCTAAACTCTTGTTAACAAAACAGGAAAATCGTGCAGCCCTCTCAGCAAATCCGGGATCCGCTGGAAATGGTGCAAAATTTGGATGAGCAGGCAAATGGTGCCCAGGAATTGGCAAATTCCCTCTGATCTGATGATCCATCATTGACAGATTGAGCTTAGGAGGGGAATTCAGAGGGGTACTATAGCAAGAATTGTTGGTACTATTATTGCCACCAATATAGGACTGAGGTGAAATCTCACCGGAATTACAGATGCTGCCCAGTCTACCAATGAGTTCTCTGAGCACAATATTCTCACCTCCATTACTTCCAGGAACTCCGGCATTCGACGCCGCCGGAGACGACACCATAGAGCTCAATGCAGACTCAAAGGGATCATTCTGATCCATTGAATTGTCCCAACTGGGATTAAAAAGGCAATTCTGAAGCTGCTCTGAGCTGCAATTCAGTTCATTGTTTCGAAGTCCTAATCCATTTCCATAAGGCATTTGGCAGCTGCCATCATTCATGAACAGATTCTCCCTCTCCATATCAAGAATTCCGAAGTTAAATCCAGCAGTTAGTCAGTACTTCAGCAAGAAGGAATATAAATTATGAACTGTCTGAATGTGAAGTTTTCTTGGAACAATTAAGGAAACAGAAAGTGATACTAAAGCTAAAGTTTTAAGGCACAAAATGATGATAACTTTGTTCTTTAAATCCACTCAAAAGAGAAAAAGAGGAGTAGAAAGAGATGGTTACATGATCAGAGAGGAAAAAGCACGGGAGAAAAAGGGAGAGAAGAAAGTGAGAGATTAATGGAGGAAAGTGAATGGGAAGCAAGAAAGATAGATAAAGAAAAAGAATTGTCCGTTTGACCTTTCCTATTTTAAAGACTAATGCTCCTAAGTAATGCTAACAGCTAACCATTTATGAAATTTTGGGTGTTTGTATTACAAACTATTCAAGAAAATCTTAGCCCGAGAACTCCGTAATAGGCGGTGGGCATGGTGTAATACAGAAAATGCCGCACCTTAAACGTCAAACTAGCTGATGTTTCCGTTGTTATGGTAATGTATGTGTGTATAGCTAGCAGCCATGAAAGAGAGAGAGAGAGAGAGAGGGGGAGGCCTTTTTCTCTTCTCTCTCTCTCTTTTTTTTTTTTTGGGTGGTCGATTAGATGATGGTCCGAATTGAAATAGATTATATATACGCCGGGTTTTTATATTACTTACTCATATAACGTGTACTAAGAATAAAAGCGATGATCATAACAAATATCTTATATTAGAGATCTCGAGATATAAATTTTAAGTCTTTATCAGTCGATTGACCGTTTGTAAAAGAAAGAGTAAGCATTTCAAACGATAATTGAAAGTAAATTATCGCCTCTTTTATTTTGTACTTCTTTTAATTCTAATGTTCTTTTTCTTGTTTCTTTATGAGGAGGAAAGTGATAGGAAGGATTGTTTGGATCTTATTATTCTTCTAATTTTCTTAGGTAGTTCTGTTTCTTGCTTTGCCTTATTATACTGTTAAACAACTCCGTTACACTGCCACTGTTTGTCATTAAGGTGGCTGTAATCAATGATTAATGCACAATTAAATAGGAAGGATTAGTGTAATGACACGTTTTTTCAAGTCTTACAATTGGGTTTGGTTGTTTGTACTTGTGTGTGTGTGTGTGAGAGAGAGAGAGAGAGAGATTGGGAGTGTTTATGTGTGCCCACAATCTTTTTAATGTATAGATGTAATGTGGAGAAAGTGAGAGTTCATATAATAAATATATTTTTATTTTTCTTCTTCAACCTATTGTTTGTTTCATACTTTATGGCCTTTCATTTTTTTCTTACTTCATTAAAAAATCAAAAGAAAATTATTAGTTGTCCACACTATTTGATGGGGGGTTGATGTGAACAAAGGAATCTAGATGGACCCTTAGGCCCTACAAACACTAAAAAAATATAAAATGGCACCATGGTAATTCCCAAAGAAGTTGTAGTATACAGCTGTGATAGGAATGTACAGTTGAAAAAGTTTTAAGAGCTTAGAAATGTAAATGTCATTCTTCCGTTCTTGCTCATGTCAGATATGATTAAAGGAATAAGAATAGCATGTTTTATTTATTTATTACAAACTATATATAGTAGTACATAAATTATCATGTCCTATAATTAATTCTATAATCAAAAGTAATAGTTCAAAATTAAACACAAATAGTATAATTCTCATAAATCTACCATAATCCTTTTACTGTAAATTGTTGAAATACGTCAGTAACTGAGCTAACTTTAGAATAGGGTGAGTCTTCCCTCCTCATGAACTTTTGCTTACGAGACCAAAAAAAAATGGAGACTTTTGAAAATATTTGAAATTTAAACAAGGTTTTATGACAATAGTGTCCTGACATCATAAATATCAAGATTTATGATTGAAGAAAATGATGATTAATTACTATCCACATCCACTAGAAATGATTCTCAAAAGCTAATTTTCAATTACTTATGCTCTAATTCTGCATACTTTATGAAGTTGGCAGAGAGACATAACGCGGTTAGAGTTCATTTACAAGCAATAGGACGTCAACTTTGAAATTTACATTTTATCCTTGATTTATTTTGTTATTAGACTAATGCCCCGATTGCTGATTGTGGTTTTTAATTTGAATCAAACCAAAACAGTGAGCAACCTAATTCAAGGGCTGATTTTGGTTAGATGAAAACTCTAGTTGGTTCAAGCAATAGAAATATTCTTCGAATTTATGTCGAAGTCTCCATATAATAAAATTTGCAATTAGAATACTCGATTTTTATTTAATCAGGCAACAAAATCAAATATGTTTTCCAAATTTCAAACATTTGATTTCTAGAAGGTGGCTAAGGATCATTTTCCTAATGGCAAAAGATCTATATTGCTGCTAAACTATTTTCACAGTTCATTTTATGGCTATCATACTATTTTTAGTTTCAAAATAACCTCTAAAATATTTCTTTAGCTCACTTATGACTACCAAACTATTTTTAATTTTAAACTTACCATTAAATTATTAAAAAGTAGTATAATTTAGATCATTCTACCACTTTAAGGTCAAATTAAACGCATAATGAGTGAGGAATTTGCAAAATGCTATCATCTATTATGAATGCATTTTACAAAAGCTAGAGTTTGAAATATCAATTGCCAACACATTTTTGAAATGTAATTCGAAACTATAGCATCCAAGTGTCCTTGTTTTTGTACTTAAATTAGCGCTACAACATATTGATCATCAATCACGCAGAGGTGATTTTGGCCAATATGGCGATTATAAAAAATTTCTATAACTTATTGCCAATATTTTGCCATATCAACGATGAAATGAAAGGAGGGTAATCAAATCTTTTTTTTTTTCCCTTAACAAGAGAATTTTATTGAATTGAACTGATGTTTCCACATTCAAAAAGGAAAGCGCAAACATTCATATGAATTAGAAATCTGCTTAGCATTGCCTGCAATCAGGTGAGCAACATTGTTGAAAGACCTAAGGAAGCCAATTGGTTTCCCAACCAGAAGAACACTGAAGAACTTTTATATTCTCCGATAAGACTCTAATTCGAATTCATCAGCTGCTAAAGAATTAATAAGCTTGATGATTTGTTGCGGGTCATCATCCCAACCAAATGTTGAACAAAAACTTGTGCTCACAAAAACATTCTTATATAGATCAAATTCACGACTTCACTTGTAGATCTTGTGGTTTAAAAGAAAGTCATATAAGCACCCTCTTATATTATTTTCCTACATCACAATGCATTATTGTACTTATGTGGCACACTTATAGAGCACAAGATTACAAAGTGAGACTGTAAATTCAGTTCATGTAAGAATCATTCTGTGTTCACGTCTCCTTACGTAGATAACTATTGGATACACTTGATTTAGAGGTGAACTGACTCGTAAATTCAATCAACACAAAAATGTCCCCACAATTGAATATCTGAAAAGATCCTTGAAATACCTATGCATGTCATGTCTAAACTTAAATTGTCACTCCGAAAATGATTAGGTTCTTTTATAAGAATATGTATATAAATATGTATGTATGTATGTATATTCTCAATTTTTGTTGCACTCATAAAAAATGCTGCAGCAAGGAAAAGTTATTAAAAACTAGTAAATTTTAAAAAAACATGATAAGTTTTTTATTGAAACTTACTACTTTTATACCGAAACTTTCTTTTTTGCGGAGAATTATGGTAACAAAAAGTCATTATATTATTATCCTATTACGGAACTCAATTCAAATTAAACATGTGTTGTACTTCTTTCATTGTTCTTTTACGGGTGAATATATATTGTTTGATTTAAGTTATGGTAATGTGAAATGAAAAACAAAAATAACATATGCGAGTAATAATATATATTTTAAATGAAAAATCTTTTACCATTGATTACGAAAACTTTTAGAAATCTATTTTAATTAACTCTTATTTGACTTGGCCAATTATTAATTTACTTGTTGGATCTGATCCTAAATTTTATAAAACAAAAGAAGAAAAAATAACGCAAAGACCCGGCATTGGCTTTACGTTTTATGCGAACAAGATGCCTTATTCTTCAAACATGACAGTCTATTCCAACAATAAAAATAGTATACATTTATGTAATACCACATGCATCATTCTTCACCAAATTATCGAAATTATTGCTAGTCAATACTGGGCTAAATATTTTAATTCTGTCAGTGGCAGATACAAAATTTTATGAAATTATTGATCACTCTCTCGATTATGCAAAATAAAACAGTAATTACAATAAATCAGCCAGTTAATTTTGCATTATTTTTCCCTACAACAAATCTTGGTTGGGAAATGTTCTATTTTTTTGCCTCCTAATTTTGTCATTTGGCTTTCCACCAGGAGCACCTGTAACTATTCATTCATGCTGACAAGACAAAATTCAAAGCGTTGGGTTTATTCTTTAAAGTTTGGAACATTCACCCTAAAGGTAGCAGTGTCTAGGTACACAAATTTTGGCCAGTTTTGAAGTTCGCTGATTTTGTGTAGATGTGTATATATTCTGAACCAAGGGAGCTACGTCTAAGTTAAACTTGGAAATGAAAATCTTCTTTCTTTTCCTGACGGTGAAGTAATACCATATGATATTCAATAGATTTAAATACTAGAACAACTACGATATTTCAGTATGATCAAGTGTAAAAAGTAAGATAACAACTCCAAGTTGAACTAAATTTATGTGCTTGTGATTTCTTCTTAGTTTTTTTTTTTTTTTCTCTTTTTGGGAGCTTGGGGGATTTACCCAAAAGCACCTCTTAAAAGCCTCTAATATTTGAAATAATTATATTTTTATTTCGTTTCTATGTAGAAATTACCTAACCGATCAATGCTAATAGCATAGATTGACATTTTTTTGTTACATACAGATTGTCAACCATCATATATCAAATTTCATTTTGTACTTTTTATTTGAATTTGAAGAAAAAGGGTTGCAAAACTAAAATAAAAATGGAAAGGAGGGAAGAAATTTAAGGAATATTAAGAGAAAAAAAAAGAACATCTAGTGTGAATTGTAATTATTTAAAGAATACAAATGCATGAGTCCAAATTAAAATAGAGTCAAGATCCAACGAACCTACTACTACTATAACTCTACTCCCATCTCTTTCTTGGTTGACCAACCACCCTCCCTCTTCCACCGCCCACCAATTTCTTCTCCTTACACATTATTTAAAAAAAAAAGAATAAATATAAATAATCAAAATTTTTATTTGTGGCTTGAATTGTCCATGCATGCATGTGTGTTGTGTGTGTATTCCTTAAGTTAATGAAGTAAACAGCAAAAACTGGCAAACCATTTCATCCCTTTGAATTAATTAATTAATTCACTATAATTTAATTTAAACTTCAAAGATGCTTCTATGTCGGTTGTGAAGGCCATTTATATCTTTTCCCAAGGTAAAGAAAGAAGAAGATTAAAGGATTTTTTTTAATTTTTGTATTTGGAAGAATTTTTTTTTGTTTGGCCTAGTTGTGAAATTTTTTTTTAATGAAAGATATGTATTATTGATACAAATTTTGGTAGCAAAATGGAGTATATCGTTATAGCGAATGACTAGACTAAGTAAGAAAAATCAACTTTACAAAAAATTCGAATCGAATTAATTTGTTCCTGTGAAATTAGAAATTAAGCAGTTTAGAGAAAGGCATAAAATGTAAAACAAAGAGAAAATAAGATCTTAAACTGATTCTCTGTTTCCAAAGTATACTTTTCTTTTTACTTGGGCATGGAAAATTGGATTTTTGTTCCTTACTTGCTCTGATATTTCAAATGAACAAAGAAAAAATAAGACCTTAAACTAAATTCTCCGTTTCCAAATTAATTGTCTGATTTATACTCTGCATGGAAAAAAATTGGATTCCATTCCTCGCTTACTTTGATAATTAAATTTTCTCAACTTGTTATCATAAAAACTAATTGTGATTCAAATGATACATACCAATTCATCGATTGATCTCCATGAAACTCCATGTAAATCGAAATCAAAATCTTAAAAAAACTTACAATTCTAAATGAAATACAATTAAAAAAAAAGCAATATTGTCATAAAAGGAATTCATTAACTTCTCCTCCTCGAAAATAAAAATAAAAAAAAATACCTAGTTGGTACCCAACGGTACCACCTAATTAGAAACCCTCCCTCAATAAATATTACAGACTCCGTAGGGCTAACGTGACCATCAATCATTGAAACACGCCAATAGAAGCACCTTCCTTTATTTGACCAAAAAAATAAAAAATCTCTAAAGGGAGACAAGTGTAGCTTTTTCATAGGTCAAAATGCACAAAAATCGAGGTGAAAACATTTGTTTAAACAAAATTCCAAAGTTGGTATCTGACATTTGAAGTTCTTTTTAAGTTTTAACATTTTGCTTTTGTCTAAATATAATTGGTTTCTTGCAAACAATGTCCAACCTAGCCTCCTCCAACCAATGCTTTGAAGGAATCGTACATATAGGTGGAGGTTAAAGATAAGATTAATTAATTAAACCCAATTTTTAATCTCATAAACTTTTATTTTCGAAGACAAATTTGTCAGAATTTTATTATTTTTTTTCCAAAGTCATATTTAAATGGGGACAATGAATTATAGAACATTTGCTTATATTCCCGTACTTCAATTTTATATTGGCTAAAGATTTTAAGTGTTGGATTGTTTGACTAAATTCTTGGAAACTTGGATCCAAGCTCACTTGGAAATTAATGCTTGAATTTTGTGCTTTAGGGTGAATTTGTTTCCCAAATGCCTAAAGTAGAAAATCCTCCACCATCAATTATAGAAAAAGCTAAAGAAAGTTAAGCCCTTGTCAAATTGATGTTGAAAAATTAAATTTATGAAAAAAAATGCAACAAGAAATAGATCATATTTCAAGGTTTAATTTATAATTTAAAGTTGAAATTTGGAAAAAGAAATAAATGAATACTTTTTGTAAAGTTTTGCACCTTAACAAAAGAATGTACTTACTCTTCTTTTAAATCAAAAAACATATGTACATTTAGAAATAGATGCTAAAATATGGTATATATAACTTTCTATATTTCGCATGCACAAACAAGATGAAATAACAGCCAAAAAAAATCAGAGAAGAAGAAAAGCTCAACACATCTAAGTTAAATAATCGCATTTTCCACAAAGACTTTTGATTTAAAGGCCAAATAATGAGCAGTTGATAAGATAAGTACTACAGAATTCTGAAAATCACAGATGCTAATATTAATGTTGCTAACTAGTAATGTTTGTAAACTGTATGAGACTATTAATGAAATTTGGACGCCATTAGCCAAATTTCAATATCCTACCTTCTCCCATTTGTAGGAAGACAACTTTCGACTGACACTAACTATAGATATTTAGTAAAAAGTTAAATGATAATGGCACTTAAGTTTTATCAAACTCTTCTGAAGATTAATAAGCTTTTAACAGCTAATTTTTTTTAAAATTCTCTGTCATCAATTTCTTTTTAATCCACAGCTGTCAAATCGAGAAACATATTGAGTATCGAAATATTATTCTTATGGTACGGGTAACGTTTGGTATTACGTACTATAATATACATTTAAAAAATAAAATATTTTTACGTGACAAACTAAGTACCTCATAAAAAATAAACATTTTTGCATTGTTTTATATAAGTAACATTCTAAACTGTACTGGAGACAAATTTCCATTCTAAAAAGATGAAAAACTAAGTAATGTTGTATATATAAATGGCGGCAAGTAAGGGAGGAAAGAAAATATCTAAAAATAAATAAATTTCCATTTTATGACAGTAAAAAGATGAAAATTTTTGTCCTACTAGAAAATAGACCAAAAAGATGACCCTGCATTCGAAAATGAAGTTAATTCTGGCCCATATAATTTGTTTCCTCTAGTGTATTTTGCATGAACAATTTCAATACTATATTTGGAGGGATTGCTTCTTTTGCTAATTACGTCTCCAAATATATTATATGACCAATTAATAACTTGTTGGTTAAGTGAGACATGGCTAAACCAAAAGATTGACTACACATTCTAGCCACTCATATATATTCTTATCTTGAAAATTGACCTAAAATATAATTCCACTTAAATTAATAATTATAGATGTTAGATGTCAATTTTACGTATTTCTTCTTGGAAATTCGAGCTAGGGCTTTTTTTCTATGGGCTACAGAATTATCTATTGCATGTTTTTGAGAGAAGCAAAGAGGAGACATGGACTGTGTTGCACTACAAAGCTAATATAAAATAAGGGCTCAAATCAAAGAAGAGGCATGCATGGCATGGCAGCATGGGAATATTCTTGGGCTCTAGGCAAGTAGTTGATGGTACGTTCTTACATTGAAGAATGTAACCGGCAGACTTTCCTGCTTTGACGGTTGGTAACAATTTTTAATTGCCAATAAACCTCAAAAGTCACCGTTAATCAACAAAAGAAAAGGCTGTTAGTTATTGCAAATATGTGAATTGCCAGTGAGTTCTCTCTCCATTTCTTTGACTTTTTAGCCAATTGTCAGCTTTGTTGCTTACAGGTAATTTATGTGCCCTTTTCTTTTTAAGAAAAGATAGAATATATCAGTGTATCGCATTCTTCTTTTTGTTTCGTTCTTTTGGCAGACGACAGGATCCACAGAATCGCTGAAAGTTAGATGCATGAAGCAGAAGTTAAAAACAGGAAACAACTAGTAAAATAGAAAGAAAGATCAAGTTGAAATCAACCCGACGACATTAAAATAAGGAAAGAATACAAAAATTTCTACTCACCACTACATTCAAAAAGTTTTAACTAATAACGTGAGAGTGACTTAAAAATAAGGGAAGCAAATATATACTTCTCAAACAGTTTAACTAATAACGTTAGAGTGACTAAAAAATATAAGGATAACAAGCATATACTTCTCGGTATTGGCACGATGTATTACAAAGAGATGCATTTTGTCCATATTGTAATTGAGACATGAAGTATTGATCTTGAATTGGTCCAAAAATAGGATCAAATTAATTAAGGGATGAAAGTAGGGAAACCTGGTTAAAGTTACAAGAACGACCGAGTGAGTCTGTGCCAAGGATCAAATTGTGTACATTCGCTGTGTTATTGATGGGAAATTTAGGTTGTATACTAAGACACTCCGGGCATTTTTTACATGTACAAATGATAGGTTTCCAAGAGCACCTACACATATTAAGCTTGCAGGCCATGAAGAGTTCGAGCTATTATTTCAACATCAAGTCTTTAAAAATGGAATTAAGGATCAATTAGCATGTGTTAAGTTTAAGGAGGCGTTGTTCATAAAGGAACAAGACTTGCGAGCTATGAGCTGGTCAAAATGCGATTTTGGGTTGAAGGATGTATTTGGGCTTGATCGGATTTAAGGATGAAAGCTTGGGCCAAAAGCTGTCTCATGGGCTTTGGATCAAGTGTGTTTTCAAAGGAGACCCAGGGATTGTCACATGATCCAAGGATGACAAATGCATGTCGGCTGGTCTTATTGGATTCAACTAGAAGGCCTTAAAGCTCAAGTTGCAAAATGAAAGTCCAAGTGATGCACAAGACCAACTCCAAAACTTCAAGGAAAATATTTAGGTGGACCGGGTTCACAGGGTGGGGTCGTGGACCCTATGGTCCACCTAAAGCTACATCCATCAAAAGTACTATAGGGGCCCACATAAAGTCTACAAGGGACCCACAAAAGGGTCCACTTTTGGTGGATGTAGCTTTAGGTGGACCACAGGGTCCACGGCCCCACCTGTGGACCCGATCCACCTAAATATTTCCCGAACTTCAAAGTGACATGTTTTAAGTTGTGTTTTTAAATTCGGATCGGACCTGGCTGGTCAAACCGGTCAAACCGGGAACCGGTCAGGTATCCGGTCCGAGTCTATTTAAAAATTTGAATTTTAAAAAATCGGTCAAATTCGGTCAAAAATCAGATTTGACCGGATTAAATCGGGTTTGACCGGTGAAGGCAAGAACCGGACAAAATCAGTGGGCAAGAAAAAGGCTGCAAGAAGTTTGGCTACGTGGGACTCTTATGTCTCTTGTTAATCTCCTAGCTAAAAAACGTGTAGGGCCACCATTAATGGCAAGGCCAACAACCTGTAGACACCAAATTTCGACACACCTTTTGTAAAAATATGTTGTCACTTTTATTTTAGGGGGTATTTTCCTATTTTTCAGGGGTCGAGTACAATTTTCGCATATTATGTCTAATTCGTCACGTCAGGGGCAAAATGGTAATTTCGCCATGTAAATATTAGTTTATTTTATTTTATTTCCTAAATACATGATTTTAGTATTTTTATCATTATTTATGATTTTAATGATTTTTGGGAGTCATTCATTATTTAAAATTTTGGTATTTTTTAATTCAACGGCACGTTTTCCAATGCACTATTTTTACGATAATTTTCAAGTGAAAAATTTTTATATTTGCATTTTTGAATACTCATAAATTTTCTGTAAAAATCTCATAATTTTCTAGAGGTCGTTTAGTATTTACTTAATTTTTATCTTTTTGTTTATTAAGGGCACGTTTCCCAAGAATGCGTTAATTTCAAAAATTTTGATTGAAAATTATGATATATGTGCTTTATGTGATAATATATGTTTTGCAAAATATTTGTGATGTCATTTATTAATTTTCATAAATTTTATAATTTTGTCATATTTAAGTCACGTTTTCCAATGCACTTTTATTTTAGATTTTCTTTATGAGAATTTTGTCTATGAGCATTTTATAAATTTTATGTTAAAATTTTTTTTTTTTAATTTTTTTTAAAAAGACTATTTAGTATTTATTTTAAGTTGTATTTTTTTAATGTTGAATTAACCTTTAATTTCTTACACTAAATTTTACCTTTTCATAATGTTGTATTTCAGTTTTTTTAATATGTAATATAATTCAAAAAAAAAAAAAAAAAAAAAAAACTAAGAAGAAGCAGCTGCTACGCAGCTGCAGAAAAAAATAAATCCCTCTGCAAAAACCAGATTTGAAGGGATTTTGGAAGGATTTCTTTCCTTCTTTCACCCACCCTCTGCTCACAAAAACAGACACAATACACAGACATCAGACACTACACTTACAATTCACTCTCAACTCTCCCCCGGCATCTCACGTTCACCACAGCTCACACACCACTTCAAACTCCCTGCATTCTTCACAAATTCTCCCCCTCTCGGCTCACCTACACACAACACAAAAACACACAACACGCAGAAACACTCACCTCTCACTCCCTCTGCTCATCATAACCACTCAGTTTCACCTTACACAAACCAGCACACACGTTCACTCCTTCCCTCCCATTCTTCTCTCTCGGCCAAACTCACCAGTCATAGCACCTGCAAATCACACATCAAATTCACACACAAACACAAGGCCAAAACACACGGATCACACCACAGGCACAAACACACCTGCACATCACACACACACCAATTCAATTCACACACACACGCACACTTCACTTGCAAGCACACAGGCACGCACGTTTCACCAGCCAATTCATACAATACACCTGCAAAAAAAACATATATATAAAAAAAAAAAAAAAAATTTATACAACAAACAATAACAACAACAACGGTCAGCAACAATTGGCGCCACCCACTTCGCCACCTCCACCAACCGGAGCACCACCAGCCCGCCACGCACCACCACCGACGCCAGACCACTTTCTCTGCTCGGTCCAGGTAAAAAAAAAAAAAAAAATTCCAATCTCTCTTTCACTTTGTACGGTTGATAAATGTAGTTTAGCAAACAATTTAGGGATTTTCTTTTTCTTTCGGACCAAGAGAGATAGAGAGGGAGGGAAACCGAGAGAAATAAAGAGAAATAGAGAGGGACGGAGCCGGAAATAGAGACCGGCCGAGAGAGTGATAATCCGGACGGAGAGAGAGAGCCGGACGGCCGGAAGAGAGAATCGGGGGGAAGAAGGGCCAGAGAGGGGAAGAACAGAATCGGGGGGGGGGGGAAGGAAGAAGAAGAAAAAAGAAAGAGAGAAAAGAGAGAAAGAGAAAGAAAAGAAAAACCGGGTAAAAAGAAAAAAAGAGAAAAGAAAAAGCCGAAAAAAAAAAAAAAAAAAAAGTTTTGGTGAAACTACGTCGTTTTGACGTAGTTTCACTCAAAACTACGTCGTTTTGATTAGTTTAGTTTTTTAATTTATTTTTAATTAATAATAGTTATTTATTTTATAGTCCTTGTACTTTCATTAATGCTACTGTGGCCCCGATAATTTTTGATTTGTGCATTTAAATTTCTGTTTATTGTAGATTGGCCCCCATAATTTAATTTTCTTTGCAATTAGGTCCCGATTAATTGCATTTAGGTCCCTCAACTTTTAGATAATTATAATTTTGCCCCCTACGTTTTTTTAATTTTTCATTTTGACCCCTATATTTGTCGGTAATTACATTTTGACCCCTATAATTTTTCTGAAATTGCAATTTTACCCTCTGATATTTATGGAAATTGCAATTTTGCCTCCCAAACTTTCTTTTATTATATTTTAGGCTTTAAATGTTACTGAAAATTGCATTTTGGCCCTTATACATTGCTGGAAATTCCATTTTTGTCATAAAATGTTGCTGGAAATTCTATTATAGTCTTTGAATATGGCTGGAATTTGCAATTTGGTCCATCATGTTGCTGGAATTTTGCATTTTTGCCCCTAAACCTTGCTGGAATTTCATTTTGCCATTATATTTTTGCTGGAATTACTTTATTGTCCTCCAATGTTGCTGGAATTTATATTTTTGCTCTCCAAATAGCTAAAACTTGAAATTTTGCCTTTAAATGTTTGCTGAAAATTGTGTGTTATTTAATGACTTTGCTGAAATTATATTCTTGGACTTATTTATTGCTGGAATTTTTGCTTTTGGGCATTATAGTTGCTGAAAATTATGTTTTAGCCTTTAAATTCGTTATAAACTATGTCATTACCGTAAGTAGGGTTTAAAAATTATAATTTCACCTTTTTACTTGTTGCAAATTACATTTTTCACTTTAGAATATTGCTTAGATTTTCACTTTTAATCCAAATCTTATAATATTTTATTTTTGCCAAAAAGGTATTAATTAAAATTAGTTAAGTCCTCAAAGCTTTAAATTATTTCTTTTCACTTTTTCTTTATGTATTTTATCAAATTTATAATTAATGCTCTAAAATTGGGTCTTGTTATTCTAATTAATGTTCAAATTAGCTTCTTTAGTTTTCTTTTAGTTATTTTAATAATCATTATTTGGGGTGTTAAAAGTTTAAGTATGTATTATTGTATTTTATCTTCTATTATTATTATTTCTTTATTTTTGTTGTTTTGCTTCATTTATTTATTTACTTATTTATTTTTACCTAAACAATTTTCATTTTTCTTCCTAAATAATTAATTATTATTATCATCATTTTCTTTCTCTTATTTCGTTTATTATTGCTATGATTGATTGAATTATCGTAGTATGTTTATAGTGATTAGTATGCGATCATTTAATTAGTAATTTATTTATTTAAATAGTGGTATTTTTGACATGTTTGTTCATGTTGATAGCAATTTGTTCCGGGTCTTCGAATAGGAGGTACCTCGATTATCCTTTTAATTTCTTTTGTGTGCTATTACATGCTCCTATATGCTTTTCTATGTGTTTTCATGTATCTTTGTGCTTATAATTTTATCCATGTTTGAGTGTTTATTTATTTATGTCATATTATTTGCTCGAATTTAATTTTTGATTATTCAAAGAAATGTAATAGATAGGCAATATTATATTTGGTAAAATTTTTGTATTTAGATAGTTAATGTAATAGATAGTTTATATTTTTATCTAGTTAGCGAAAGCTTTTGTATTTTAGATAGAAGGTGTAATAGATAGGTTAGATAGGATATCTTTTATTTTCTTTTCATTTTTTAGATTGTAATTAGGTTATTCTCCGGTGTAATAGTTAGGGCTTTATGTGCTATGTGTGCTATGTGTTTATGTGTTTTATTTGCTTTCTTTAGGATTTTGCATCTAGAATATCATGTTTATGTGTTATGTGCTCCTATGTGCTATTATTTGCTTTTATGTGATTATTGCTTTAATACATGCTTTATTTATTTACTTGCTTTAATTATATATGTGCATCGTCGCCACACTAGTCCAAAGCTAGTTGCGGTTAATCTCGGTTTCTTCGCTAGTCCAACGCTAGCGGAGAACTTATAGAAAATAGGCTAGTCCAATGCTAAGCCTTTAGGTCATTTTAGCATTAGGAATATTTTTCGTATGCATTTCATGACATTTCACACACATTTTATCTTTTTAGGCTTTTCCCATTTTCTATGAGTTTTTTTTTTATATATATACTTTATAACTTGTTACTTATTTTAACATCTAATTAGTGCATAGCATCCAGATTCCATTACACATAGAATTTTAGGTCATTTGCATGATTTTGACTAAGAAATAATCATCTACTCACGTGGGAAGCGATGGCGTACATGTCGTTCCCCCCTCCGTGAGTAGGAACAGTTAGTCACGAGTCCATTAGTCCCCCGTACCCGTTATGTTGCATCCCTACTTTCTTTGTTCACTTACTATCTATACTACTATTTTCCTTTTCTTTTGCATTCCATTTTTGCACCTATACTCGTGACTCCGTCGAGGTCTACATTCGGGTTTCGCAATTAATGCGATAATTCCGACTAAACCTCAATGGAACATTTTGTCCCTTAACGATATCCATTTTTAGGACTAGATCTGCATTCATATAGTTGCATCCAAATGCGATAAAATCTTAGGGTTATATTAGGAAAATTTAGACTGAACCTCGCAACTAGTTTCGGCTAGGTTGAAAGGGTGCCTTAGGCGCAAGCCTTTGCCTTCCCTTTCTTCAACTGTGACTCCCGAACCTTTTTCTCTTGCTTTCCAAAGACCTGGAGTCATCTAAAAGGGTTTTTCTTGTTTTTCCTATATTTTTTCAAAAATTATTTTTTAAAATAAATCATTCCCAAATTTTTACCTTTCACAAAAATATTTTTGGTGACTTGGTACACCAAAACTCAATACCAAGTGGCGACTCCTTTTTCACTAAAAAACCCTTTTTAGACTCTATTTTCGGGCTCAAAACCGTCGCATTTCCAAAAGTCCCATTTTAGGCCCTTTTCATTTGCTTTCAAAAATAAAGTATTTCACGTCTTTTGTACAATATTTTCTAAAAATCATTTTATAAATACCTATCCTCTTTTCCCAACAAATAAACACAACAATGCATTTTAATTTTCCTTTTTCCAACTAACACATTCACCACACTTATTATTATTTATCATTTATTTTAGTTCTCTTTCGAAAAATGGGGCGCGACACAACCGTTCTTTTTTTTTTTAAAGAATATTCAATCCCTTCTTCTTCTTTTTTGTCAAAACACCCCCTTCTAAACCAATGCCTTTTTTTTTTTTTTTTTACTTTTTTTTTGTCAAAACACTCCCTTCGAAACCAACCCCTTCTTTTTTTTTTCCTATTTTTGTCAAAACACTCCCTTCTAAATAGTAATTTTCTATGTCAAGTAAAAACATAAATGTTATAATTTAATTGGGCTATAATTGATTAGAGAGGATTTTAAAACAAAAATTATGTTTGCTATAATTATGGTGCAAACACAAATATAGGGAAATAATAAATGTAGTAGAAAGGATTTTAAAATAAAAATAATATTTGTAATTACTAATAGTGCAAATAAAAATATAAGGAAATAATAAATGTGCAAACAAAAATATGTATATATATATGTATAAATGTATATATGTACATATATATATATATATGACGTATTTATGACGTCATCCGATTCGACCCCGAATCGACCCCGGTCGAACCCATTGACCCCTGACCCCTGAGCTCAGCCGAGTCAATACCCGGTCCGAGTCTGAAAACATAGGTTTTAAGTGTTAGTATTTAGTTACAAGCCGTTCAAGTTAAGTTAGTGATTTTGCTAATTTTCAAAATCAATTTGCTAAGTGTTTTAGAGTCTTCTAACGTGTTTATTGTAACCATGTAAATAGGTTAAAATACTATTGTAAATTTATTAATTGTTTTATCAAAAAAAATTATGTGTTGATTTTTTTTCCTCAGAGATGAAGAGACTTTTTTTTTTATGATAAATAATTGCTCTTAGTTTAGCTAGGTAATGTTGTTAACCAAATAACCGCTTAGAGTTTCTTTCTACATGTTTGAATTCAATCTTTTAGAGTTGTCAACTAGAAATTTACATATAAAGCTGTGTAGAGGTCTAGATTGCTCCTAAAGTAAGGATTCAATGAAATTGAAAAGATTGAAGCAAAACCTAACTCCACATCTTGGAGGTATGGACGAATTTCCATAGTAGTCAAGAGTTTTATGAGTTGTCACTTAGAATGTTAAGGCATTCTTGATTTTACGCAATCCGTCACATATCAATAACAAAAGTAAAGTTAATGTGCATATTGCAAATATATTTGAATTGATGGCGTACAAAACATGTACCCTATTCGAAAAGTCGAACAAAATTTTGTTTGTATTTAATATTTTCTACCAACAGAGTTGGTTTACGTGGTTTTCGAACTTCGGTTGTCCGGTTCATTGCGGTTCCTCGGCCTAGGCAGATAACGTAGTCCTGAATTGCTAGTAGGAATCGCTAGCCCAAGTATTTAGTGCCAATCACAAATTGCAAGCCCATAGCTTTAAGTTCTGTCATTTTGTCAAAATAATTGACAGATGGCCTTTTTTTCATATAGACAATTTGGGTACTTGACATTCAAGTTTTGGACCATAAATTATCATCTGGACTTGGATTTAGCTAACACACTTACATATGGTCACACTTTAATTTTATTAGATCACATCTTTGTTTAATTTTTTTTTATATTTAACTGTATCTAAAATAAAATTACATCGTATTACTAAATAAAACTATGGCGTAGTTTTATTTTAGATACTTTTAGAAACAAAAACAAATCTGCTTTTTCGTATGTACATTTTCATATAAAGTATTTTTTCCTACACACCAATATTGCACCCTCCTCACTCCTATACATGTGCTATCAATCCTTTTAAATAAAATTAGTACACTAATGAGGTGATATATTTAAATTGATGACTAAGTTTAATTAATTATCAAACATATGAATTTTCATCAATTGAAAAGTTTAATACTTTCAATATTTAAACTTCTAATTTTAAAATTCTAAAATTCAAATTTTAGTTTTATCAAACGACCCAAGTGTTTAGCTTGTTTAGACTCCAATTTGAAAACCCTAATAAAATTAGACAAGACCTAAAACAGAAATCACAAATCAATAAAAATAAAAATAAAAATTTGAGCCCCCAACCTCTCCTCTCTCTTCCTCCTCTTTCAGGCAGTCCTAACTAAAACAGTTACGGCCAAAAAAAAAAAAAAAAAAAAACTCTTCAAAAAAAAAAGAAAAGAAAACCTTAAAAGGGGAATTTTTTTCCTCTATTTTGTCCGCTGAAGAATCTTGCAACAAAATATAAATTAAAGTAAAAATAAGGGAAGCATCAAATTTTGCATTCAAATGGCCCCCAAAGTTCTCATGGTCAGCAATTTTGCCTAATTTTTTCTAAGATATATTTCCTCTAGTAATTTTGCCCTAATTTTGAGATATTTATGTGCATTTTCATGAATTTTCAGGTAGCAGAAAAGCCAAGCATAGCTCTGTCAATTGCTTCAGTACTCTCTGGTGGTCAGGTATCTGTGTGTGTGTGTGTGTGTGTATATATGTATGTGTGTGTGTGTGTGTTTTTTTTTTTTTTTTGTTTTTATATTTTTACCTAGGGTTTTTACCAAAAATAATCAGGGATGATTCGTATTTATTCATTTTCAGTTATTTTTTGGGCTTGAGAAGTTGTTTTACTATTTGTGTAATTAAAACTGCAAACTTGTTTTTTTGTTGGATGGTTTTGTTGAGAATGTAAGATTTTGATAGAACACACACACACACTATAGTTAAAATTTTTATTTTTATGTTTTAATTTTTTTTTCTATATTTCTGCATTTGTTCTTTTGACCTAATAGTAAGTAGAAAGGACAGTTGAGTCAAGCTTAGTCACACGAATTGAATGTTTGGTATATTTGTAATTATATTTCCGGATTTCTTCTGTGCATTATTTTGACAACAATGTAGTTGCATTGCTTCAAATTTCCACCTTTAGTAATATCTATGTTTTTGTATGCTGTAATTTGCCAATTATGCTTGATGTTTATGTGTTTTGCCTCCAAAAGAAAAAAAATACAAGTGATTTCTATTGAGGGATTGTTTTGTTGCAGATGTCGACACGGAGGGGTTCTACAGAGGTCCACGAGTTTGATGGAATGTTTTTGGGATCTCATGTCCATTTTAAAGTGACATCGGTGATTGGTCATGTTTTTAGGTTCGTACATCTGAAACTAATAAATTCCCTATGTTGGTATTGTTGTATATTCTAGGATGATTCAGTGTTATTTATGCTGTTTCTCTGGAGATTCTTTGAAGTTTACCGTGCTTGATGTGGGTTAAAAAAAGGTTTTGATTTATATCTTTTTTTTCCTTTTGTGCATGGAAATCTTGATTAATGTACTTGTTTTGGGTATTTCGAGAATATATTTAGAAAACATAGGCGTAATTTCATTGATTGATGGTGCACGTGTATTTATGCAAATTTCTTCTTGTTTCATTGTCATACTCTCCTTTCTTATATGCCCCCTGACTCCAACATCTCCTCCCACTTTTTAAAGCATTGCATTTTTGTGAGAACCTAAAATTTTTGCCTGCCTTAATCGGTTTCTTGGAATTGAACGTGATCTGCTTTTAAAAATCTAGTGTAGATTTCCCAGCTGCTTTTCAAGATTGGACGAGCACAGATCCTCTGGATCTTTTTGACGCACCAATTCGTAAGACAGAAGCTAACCCTAAGGTGAGTTTGTTGTCTGAATTGTATGGGTTGCGTTCCTTTCTTGTGAATTCAATTTAGTCTTCTGTTAGGATTCACTTTATGCAAATACTGTTTTATTTCCTTTTGTGTTGTTACAAATGAAGAAACTCCAAGAAGAAAATAATTTTCTTTCCTCTTGGCCCTCCTTTACACTTGGCTCCTGTAGCTATCTTCTTAAGTTGTTCTGTTGCAAATTTTAATACCTTGTGGGCTATCAAAAATGTAAACGTGCATGTGAAAGAGTTCTTTGCTTTTATGCCATAGGTTGATCAGATTTAAGTAAATTGAATAAATATTGTAGTTGTTACCATATGCTTAATTGAAATTTGGAAACCGTGTTTTTTTCATGTGCTAGAAGTTTTGAACATGCTATATTTTGTTCTATGCAGCCCTTGGCTTTATGTTTTATATTTTTGTGCTTGCAATCCTTTGACTAATATTTTGGACGTTTTTAATCTATGTAAACCTTTATCATATGTTTTGTAATTTGCTGTTGCTCTCCTTAGTATCCAATCTCTCCAGGTTGAATACTGATAACTGTTTTGTGGTATTCTAGCATTTGGGATGATAAATCCCATGAATCTTGTTATTTTGTCATTTTCTGTTTTAACAAAAGAATCTTTGTTATCAGTTTTTCTAGAGGCTATTAAGTTTATAGATAATCTTTTCAATGTAATGCTAAGTTTGTACAATGTTAGACCCCTCTTTATCACTTTTATACAAGTCTTAAACAATACTTGCATACAATTACCTTGTCTTTGAACATTTTATATGCAGTGCCCATATGATTTTCCTTTCCTAAAATAAACAAAGCAGGGTGATCTTCCTGAGGCTAAATAATATGGAATTTCTGGTAAAATTCTGGGAAGAGTCCCATTATGGATCTTAAAACAGTGAGTGATGTGAGATTCAGTCCATCAGTTGTAGTCAAATATATTTCAGAAGCTATGTTTTGTTTATTCTATCTGTTTGACATAATGCTAAGAGGAGATATAATGCAAAGTGAACACCAGCCCCCATTCTGAAAGAATGTAATAGTACTCTTGAGTAGAAGTTTCTTAAATTCATTTGCATACCGTTATCATTTTGACAGTATGAGCTGTTTGTGGAGTGATCATTCGAGTTATAGTCCATCAATTTGCATCTCATAATCTGGGAATAACTGGGCATTTTATAATTATGGTTGGTTGAAATTCTTGGCATGTTCTTTGCTTTTCTTTCCTCTGCTCTTTTTGGATCTTCTTTTCTTGCCCCTGCGCGCCGGGGTGGGGGGTGTTTTGGAGGTCTGTGTTGGTGGTGGAGGAATTGGTCCATGTATTGTTTTAGAAACACAGATCATAATTAAATAGTAAAAAGGGAAAAATAATGTAAAGCTGAATGTCTTTGTCCATTCTTTGGCTGTGCCTGTTGCTGCTTAAATATTAGAGGCTCTATTTATTCGATATTGTCATTTTATCACAGCTGCGAGAATTAATTCAATATTTTTTAGGTAGTAGAGGCTACAGCTAAGAAAATGATGCCAAATCTACAATATTTACTTCTATAGCTTTGCCTTTTATTTTGCATACCAATGTTTTTTTGAGTATTTGAACATGCATAATGTTTTTGGTGGTAGTCCAATGTTTCGCTGTTTCAGCTGAGTCTTTACGCACAAATGATACTAATGAATGGATTTTCCATGCTGTTGCTATACTGTTTTGATTTCTTTCTAACTAAGTTTCCCTCGAATTTCTCTGTGAGTCTCACATCCCTGTTTAAACTGTGGCTGGAGTTACTTTGAGTAGAGTTTGGGGCCTAATCTCTGCTTATTTTTACATTGAGGTTTACATAGAACTGAAGATTGTTGCAAATAGTTGTTTACCAATGTGGATTGTTCTTGTCTTCCTATCATTCTTTCCAAAATTGCTGACTAATCTTCTGAAGGAAGGCTCACATTTCTAGGCACTTAAGCCAAGAAGCTCGTGGGTGTGGACACCTGGTATTATGGTTGGATTGTGACCGTGAAGGAGAAAATATATGCTTTGAAGGTATGCTTTTTGCTATATCATTGAGGGTATTAGGCATATTTGATAATTGATAGACCATAAAAACTGATTGCAATTTTTATATTATAATGGACCCTATGAAAATGTATGTTTTGAGGAATATACTTCTCAATAAGTCGTGGACAAGTGAATTTGTAAACACAAAGAGAACAAACATCATTACGCTGTAGACTTCCATTTTAAGGTGTGTGCCGTATTGAGTTTGCATCCCTTATATAAAGAATTTTGGGGAGAAAAAAAATCCTAAGGAGCTGCACAAAAGAATTTCTTTTAGAATAACTTTCTTCTTTTGACCACAAGGACAAAATACTTGGTCAATTCTACTTGACCCTATAGAGGTTCCTATGCTATGAATGTACATTTCACTTCATTCTTTAAGCAAGGTCCACCAGAGGCATGGTGGTACTATCTCCCACACTCCACAAGCTATCTTTAAAATGCTGTAACCTACACTAAGTCAAGCATCCGGTTCTTTCACATGTTCTTACCCGGAGAAATTCACAGGATAGGAAAATACATATCACAAATCCTTTGCGGCTTGATTGTGGATAAAGAGACGATTTATTGGTTCTGCAACCTTCAGAAAGTCCACGAGGCATATTTGTTTTTTTTGTTTTTGGAAAACCTCTATGTTTAAATCAAAACTAAATATTGGATTTCGAAGAGAGCTTTGTTCTTCTAAACTGCTTCCATGGAAAAGAAACAGTCTGGTTTTTGCTTAAAATTATTGTGTAGGCTTGACAGAAAGTTGTTGTATTCAGTACCTTCTTGGTTCTCATTCTAGAGAATTAGTGTTATTTTCCTCAAAAGTCAGCTCAGGACTCATCAATAATGAAGTGCAGTTCAAGTACCTGATTGTACTTGGGTCACTTCAAAAGTCAGATTCTGACTTACCATTCCTGTTGAAAAAGAGATAGAATATGAGATCAGAATGCTTTTATCATATACAAAACTATAATACACCACCATAATGAATGGGTTACAAAACTTAGATGCTTCAAGTTATCAGAGAAACTATTAGAGTAATAACTTCTTCGAATAGTCATTTTTCTGCTTGGTTTTCATGGGTCACATTGAACCAAGATTTCTGAAGTATCTATGGACATGACAACTCTGGATTCATGCTTCAAATGTGCATTTGTACAAGTTTTATTCCATGAATTGATCTTTGTTCTTAGAAACTTTACATTCCTGCATGTTAAAAATAATACTCATGGCATGAGTAAAAATTCCCAAGACAATCATTTATCTTTATTGTTCAGTGGCTTATATTATGTAGTTACCAGAATATTAATATTCTCTTGCTTTATATGTTACTCGAGATCAGAATTACAACCAACCTGCCCAATTGAATTTTCTTCATTGTGTACAAGTATCAGTATCCAATACTCGACAATGATTTGATCTTTGGCTCTCAAAACTAGTTCTCAACTTTAGATAAATTTATGCATACTTTATAATTAATAACTGTAACTGCTCTTTGTTAATTTTCTACTTTTACTATTGATGTCATTATTTATGACTAATGGTTATATTGAAGTTTGTTTAGCCTTCTTGATGATTGAATTTGTTTTCGCATTCCTTTTGTACAGTCATTGACAGCACGGGATTTCACTCAAATGCTGATAGAAGAGTTCACCGTGCTCGATTTTCATCTGTTACTGAGAAAGATCTCTTGAAGGCGATGAAAAACCTGGTTGAACCCAATAGAGATGAAGCATTGGCTGTAGATGCCCGTCAAGAAATTGACTTAAAAGTCGGAGTCGCATTTACCCGGTTCCAGACTAGTTATTTCAATGGAAAATATGGCAACCTTGATTCCAGAGTCATCTCGTCAGTTCTTTCTCCTATTTTGTTTGACTGTTCATCTCTCTGCTATATGATTTGTATATAGATGGATTCTACTATTGCAGTTCAGTAAAGTTCTCTTTGCATATTTCAACGGCAAAACTATAAATTCTTTGTTGATTGTTTCAGCTATGGGCCATGTCAAACTCCTACCCTTGGATTTTGTGTGCAACGATACCTTCAAATTACCTCTTTCAAGCCAGAAAAGTTCTGGGTTTTGCATCCTCAAATAATACACAAGGGTTATGAACTCAAAATGGAATGGGCACGCAATAGGTTATTTGACATGGATGTGAGTCCCACTCTAAATGATTAATGAAATGTTTAGTACAAATTTTCTGGACATGCTCATGCTTCTCATACTTTTGCTGATTGTCAGGTTGCTGCAATGTTCCGAAACTTAGTAGCAGAAGATGGAATTCTGAAAGTTAAAAGCATATCAGAAAAAGATGAGTCCAAAACTCGGCCTTCTGGTCTTAATACGGTGAACCTTCTAAAGGTGAGAACAAAAAGTAGAGAATAATAGAAGTAATATATAACACACTTTTCTTTCAATCACTTTTATCTGCAATTGCTAGGCAAAATAATTCACAAGCATTCTGTTGTCTCTCCCAGTATATGGGTTCATTATCTTGTTCAGTTCGAAGAATTGTTATAGAAAAATTAGATTTAGAACACCAGAGAAGAAGAAGAATTTTTTGAAGGTAGATGTGGAACATTGAGAGACGTGAGGAAGAAGATTGACGGACAGAAATAACGGGGGAAGTATCGAAGCAAATATTTCTCACAAGTCATTCTCTGTTATGATTGCATGATCTTTTTGTTTGCCAGTTATAGCAAATTACTGCTGGGATAGATTGATAACTAAATTCTCATCTGACTTTATCAGTCATCAGTGACAAGATCGACATGCTGCTTTTTAAAATGGAAGATGTTCTATGATAGATTGGTAATAGTTACAGGATTGACTTTTATCCTCGGAAAACAAGACAATAATCAACATGCCAAATATGTTATCTGTTCTTGTATTTTTTTTCCTTCAATTTCTTTGATTGCAAATGTTCACTATAGTAAGACAGCAGGGGATGGCTGAAGTGTTAATTTTACATTTGAACTACCCAATTGTGAGATTCTGGAAAGTTAACAACTGCTATATTTGTAAGGCATTGTTTTTAAAACTTCCCCTGGAGGATGAATGTGTTTAAGTTTCTTCACAGTGACTTGGGAGGTTTCTAATATGTCTACGTAGATAGGGAAAGCTGCATGTAACTTTCATGCATACATGAACCCATATACATATAGTTTGCACTGTCAAGATTATTATCTTGGACCAAAAGCAAAAGAGGTTATATCCAGAATTTGGAACCTTCAGATTGAAAGGTTAACTTCTTGTTCCTTTATTGTTTATATAATCTACTGATAAAGTTCTAGAAGGAGTTGTGCATGGAAAACTAATGGTTTTTTAACTAACTTCAGGTAGCTTCAAGTGCATTAGGCTTTGGACCTCAGTTGGCTATGCAGTTGGCGGAGCGCTTGTACACTCAAGGTTTCATCAGGTACTTCTTTCCCATCTTGGTTTCTCAAACTCCTAGTTTATTGTTAAATTTATAGAGGGTGTATGTGAAATTCTGATGGTTGACTTAAAAGTTTCTTTTGGATATTTTAGAGTGTAGCATAAGTAGCAGTTGGTCTAAGCTTCTAAGGTTTCTTATTAAGAGCAGGTGGATGTTTTCTATACTTGTTGAAAGATGTGCTTTCCTGTGCTTATTTTTTAAGAAAACCAAAGTATCCTGACTATTATTCTGTTATTCAGAGATGTCCTAAGCTGCCATCTCCAAAAGATAGCAACCACATGCCTTTCTTCAAAATGAAGAGTCTAAGAAAGGTGGATTTTGAAGGGGGGAGAGAGTATAGCAAAAATGATGGGTATCTTTATGAAATGCCTGTGTCTGTTCTTTAGCTGCATATGTTGTCCCCATCACATGGATTTAGCCGTCAAATTATTGAAACTCATCCTACAAAGTATAATTCATACTATTTTGTGTTAACTTTTGGGGATTTCCATACGCAGATGTCATAATTAAAATAATTTATTTGGTGTGCTCTGGGAAGTCTTATCACCTAAACCATGTCATTTATCATACTATAGATATCAATAACTTTCCAGCGCACAAATTTCTGCAATGTTAATTAATGCTATTCTGTGGAAATGTGGAAATCTTCACCTTATTTGGATTCCGCTTTTAGCTATTGCTAAATCTCATGACTGATTTTTTCTCCACTCTTTATTGGTGCTCGCCTAGCTATCCACGTACGGAGAGCACCGCATATCCTTCTTCATTTGATTTTAAAGGTGTTCTTGAAGGGCAATCTCACAACCCAATGTGGGGTGACTATGCTCAAAAACTTTTAGCTGATGGTTATTTTAAGCCACGATCAGGAGTCGATGCTGGTGATCATCCTCCAATAACACCTATGCGTTCAGCCACTGAGGATATGCTAGGGCATGATGCCTGGAGGCTATATCAGTATGTTTGTCAACATTTTCTAGGGACATTGTCTCCCGACTGCAAGTATCGCAGGTTAGAGTTGTATTTGTTTTTAAATAAGTCAAGTCTATCCCATAATTTAAGTGCATGTTCTTCTCTGTTAAAATTAACATTTGAACCAGTTTTGACTTGCATTTTCTTGTTTTACTAACTTAGAAAGGGTGAAACAGGCCTAACTTTTCAAGACTCGAAATGTTGGCCTGGAATGCTGATAGTTGAGTTTGTTCAATTTATGAATGTGCTGAAGCATTGACATATATTTAAACAATTAAATATGTCTTCGTCTTTGAACTAAACCTAAACAGTGTCTCAGGTAAAACCGTGATTTTGCCTATTGTTATTATTCACTTACAAACCACTTCATTTGAACAGCATGTAAGTCACTGCAAATTAATTTAATTTTCATACTTTCTGAAACCAGAAGCACTGTGTTATAACTATTTTACATCTAAATTAAAAGATGAGAATTATAAAGGAAAGTTCAGGTAATTTAAAAATATAGTTTGTTTCAACTAAATGGTTCCGTTATTAACTTGCTTCTTATGAAAATAAAGGGTGATTTTACGAATGAATGCAATGTAAATGAGAAAATCTTAGTGCCAACTTTCTGTGGACTTGACATTGCCTCTGGTAAATGGCTGTGTTCTTGCAATTAAACTTCAATCCTCTGTGTTCTAACTCCATGATTAATGCAACCAGTTGCCTTGCATTCGCCAATTCATTTATGAGAAACTGAGTAATTGATATAGCTAGTTTAGCAATGAGAGTTGTAATTTTAAGAGCTGTTTTGCTTCTCACACAAATGTCTCCATCCCTGAATGCTTTTGATCTTCTCGAATGCTTACATGCCTCAACTTATTATGATGTTGAAATAGAGCATATTTAATTTGGTCCTTTTGTCAGGATAAAAGTTGAATTTGAAGTTGGAGGAGAAATCTTTCATTGCACTGGGTATAATGTTACACAAAAAGGATTCACATCAATTATGCCATGGTTGGCAGTTAGCGAGAAGAACCTTCCTGATTTTGCTGAAGGGGAGAAAATAACTATTTCAAAACTTGAACTTGATGAGGTATAGTTTCAAAGCCTTAAAATTGAACTACTCTATAACTTTGGGGAATGTTCTTTCAGGAATGACACTTCTTTTGCAGAAATTTTTCTTTGCTTGATTTGTATTGATATGTCCAATATATGTATTGATTGTGTACATTATCTTTTTTAGATGCTTCTCAAAAGTAATAGCACTGATGTTCATTGGCTGTAATGGAAGAATAATAAACTATTGTTATGCTACATAACTGCTTTTCATTCTGAGACATTGAACCCCAGTTATCCAGACCAATACAAGTTAAGCACTTACAAGATTGGCGAGAAAAGTAAAGTCTTGATGGCTAATAGATTCAAAGGTTGGATAAAGTATAAAATAATTGGATGATTAATGGCAAATGGTTATAAACCGGAAGGGTCTTTACAACCTTTAGAAAATCAATTTATTTCTCCTTGATTAGACTTGTGATTTGAAGGAGGTCATCTTCCAGTTTTTGCTAGAAGTCCTTTTGAGAGTCACGATAAGATTTAATTTTGAAAATTTTAAATCCGAGAAATTAAATTGCCGCATGTTTTATATGTTCTTCTTTTTTTTTTTTTTTTTTTTTTTTGGGTAACCTCCTGAGCGGAACCTGAGACGTGTTAGTAGGGAGGAAGAAAGAATAAATGATCTTTACTTGTATTATTTATGTAATAACCATGTAGAAGTAAAAAATACTTGATTCTTAAATGTGCATTATCAAAACTAAAACATTCCCCAACCTTTTGATTAATGAATGAAAGAAAAATATAAGAAAATAGGTGATATTTTATCATTCACCTACACAGTTTTATTTAATCCAGACTTATAAGATTAAAAAGCTAGCATTGAAATATATAATCTTTTGAGTATTACAATGAAACAATATGAAATAAGTAAATATTAACAATATGCATACAAGTCAAGAGTTGCATTAATGAGTATTTTCTTCAGAGATCTGCAAATATCTCTGCAATAGGTGAAAGACCTATATGCGTAACAACATTCGTAATAAATCTTACATTTTTGGTTTCACACCGATATAGATTCAGTTTCTATGTTTGAAATAACTTTAAGACAAGTATGAGCAGAAATTTTGCATTTGTAGGAAAAAAGGCAATACTAAACTTGGAATGATATCAGTTAAAAAATGTTGATCTCGAGTAAATTTAAAAAATTTTCTTCTTCAATTTTGAAATCAAGTAGTCATGAATATTACAAGAAAGAACAGCAGCAAACAAAAGACACTACGAATTAGCAAGAAAGCCAGAAACTTGAACAGAATCAAACTAGAACAAGCCTGAAAGTGTTATAGTTTATAGTATGTCACATTTAGAGTGTTAATCTTAATATTCCAATACTTTTAATATTTTATTATTCAATTGGCTTTTCTCTTTCGAAGAATTTACACTTTGACAAAATAAGAAAACTTTTTAAGTTTACCCGTTTAAAATTGAATTTCTAAAAAGTATTATCTTTAATCACACACGCACACGCACACGCATTTTTGCATGTGTTTATATTATTTAATGATGTGTGCTGTTTTTTGGCTTAGTGGTATCTCACAAGTGTTAATCGTAATATTCCAATACTTTAAATAATTTATTATTTAATTGGCTTTTCTCTTTTGAAAAATTTACACCATGACAAAATTAGAAACTGTTTTAAGTTTACCAATCTAAAATTGAATTCCTAAAGCGCACATGTATGCATGTGTATGTATATTATTTAATAACTGTATCTGTATGTGGTGTTTTGGCTTCCTCTGATATCATATTTTGGACTGACATCTTCACATGTATTATTGTAACTAATTTTTTTTGCTGTAGATTTCTGAAGGATTTTTTCCTTTTTATATAATTTCTCCTTGTTATTTATGTCCGGTGGGCTTTGTTTTGAAACTTGTAGGGGAATACTCTGCCTCCAGATTACCTCAGTGAGAGTGAGTTGATTTCATTAATGGAGAAGAATGGAATAGGTACAGATGCATCCATTCCCGTGCACATTAACAACATATGTGAACGGAATTATGTACAGGTTTGTCAATTCACACGCGTAACTGAGTATATGTCATTCTAGATTAGCAAATCTGCTCAAGTTGAATACTGTAGTTTCCTGTTGATTAAGTTATGAAATTTCCATTTGCTTGTCATAAAAATGCAGGTACATGCTGGAAGGAGGTTGGTTCCAACTGCTCTTGGTATCACTCTGATAAGAGGCTATCAGTGTACAGATCCAGATTTATGTTTACCTGATATCCGTAGTTTCATTGAGCAACAAATTTCTCTTGTGGCCAAAGGTCAGGCACACCATGCTGTGGTCGTGCAGCATGTGCTTGAACAATTTAAGAGGAAGTTCAGCTACTTTGTAAAACAGGTGATGAGACAACTTGAGTATTTCCTCATAGTTCACAATAAATTCTTATGTTTTCTTTTTGTATTACTCATGAATCGGTTTTTAGTATTATATTATGCCCTTGACTTTATTAATACCAGTTTTTGAATTTTCTTTCTGTAGATTCTTTTTTAGACGAAATTTTTTTTTTTTTTTTCTAAACATGTGCTTGAAGTAGAACCTATTTTTATCAAATTGGTTTAGAGTGCAGGTGATGCAAATTTTTGTAATTTCATTTATTTTTGTTCATGTGTATATCTAACACTGTAGAATATTCTTGTTGCAACTTGACTACATGGTATGCAAGTTCACATTGACATTATTGTAATCTGCCTTTCTCAATATTACTTTAATCGAAGCCATTTGTTACATAAAGTTTGGTTTTGTCTGGGATGTAATATATAATGTTGCTTGGTAGGAATATTGAAGAATTATGCCTCTGCACCTTTTTTAGAAACCAGTGCTTCCCGTACAATGTGCAATTTTCTGTGCAATATTCTAGATAGTTGGCTTCATGCTGTATATCTTAATCCAATGGTTATTCCTTGTCAAATATAAATGCAAGTACGTCTAGCATCTTTTAGACACTGGATGTCCAGTTGGTCGTTCACATATTTCTTCATTTATTTATGGGTACAATGATTTGACAATCTTTTGTAGTCAGCGAGGGCAATGGGTTCTCCATCAAAGGAAAAGATTCTTTGTCATACTTAAAAGAAAAAATATATCCATTATTCAGTTTTGCATCACCGGTTGCCAAAAGGTTGATTCACTGTTTGTCATTAAGCTTTTTTGAGCATTTCCTGTAGAACTTAATGGCCTTCTTGATGTAGATTGAAAACATGGATGCTTTGTTTGAAGCACAATTTTCTCCACTCTCTGAGTCTGGACGATTGTTGAGCAAATGTGGCAAATGCTTGCGGTACATGAAGTACATATCAATGCAGCCATCACGGCTATACTGTGGTACATGTGAGGAAGTTTATTATGTTCCTCAGAAAGGTACAATCAAGGTATTGAAACCAGCATTACAAATCCTGTTTTACGAATCTATGAAAATAGAATCTTATGGTGGAATTAATTTCCTACTCAATAGTTTTTCAGAGTTCTAAACCCAGCCTATGATGGATATCTATTTGAAAACTTGCAGTGACAGAAGTGAATCCACCCTTTTATATTCACCTTTGTCAGATGCAATGGCACAGCAGGGTTGAACTCGAAAGATTACATTAAGTGTCTAACAAGTAATCACAGTAAATGGAAAACTGGAAAATTGTTTATGAGAAGTAGGCTGGACCTCCACTGGTAGTCAATTAACTTTACAAGGATTTTATCAATGCCCAATATCAGGTCATTGGATTGCACACCTCTCGTTTCACTATAAGGAAAAGAAATATGCATTGCAGGAAATGTAATTTTGGTTTCATTGATTCATATGGACTCATACGGGCTCTGATGACTAGAATAATATATTGATTTGGCGTCTTGTAATAAATAATTAGGAAAATCTAGAAGTCTGATTTGTTAAGTACTTGAACTCTAAAATAATCATTCCCTAGCTATGCAGTTACTGAAATAGTTTTATGGTCCGTATAGAAACTTAAAAAAACTAATTAACATCAGTTCCAAAACTATAAGCAGTAATCTCTTGTGATGAATCTTAAGACACTTTAATTTCCCCCTACCTATTAGGTACTTTTGGGAAAAAATTTATGAGTTGAAGCAATGCGGTGATGAAATTTTCTTTTTCTAGATTCTTCTATTCCTAGAACCTGTTTATCACCATGACCATGTGCCAAGTATGAACCCTTCCTGCAAGCATTGGTTGAGGTGGATTACAAGTAAGGGTTCAATTTTTCCAAATTTAACTTGTGACGTTCACAAATAGGTAAAGAGTTTTTAGTACCGTGCATCTTTGTCCTTTTATGAAGACTTTTGCAAGTGCTAGACATAGAATGTATGAGAATTTGTTGACAAGGAATTGTATTTATAGTCATGTCCAATATTTTTACCTCTAAAATCTCTCTTTGGCATGATATGTCTAAAATCCTTTGATCCATCCGAAACTTATGTTGTATTTTGTTCTGCAGTTGTACAAGGAACTTACTTGCCCCCTTGATAACTTTGAGCTTTTAATCTTTTCCATGCCTGGTCCTGAGGGCAAGTCCTTCTCGCTTTGTCCCTACTGTTACAACTGTCCTCCGTTTGAAGGCATTGGCACATTGCATGGTTCCTCTAAAACTGGAGATTCAGCAAAGTTGGGTAAGGGAGCTGGCATGCCTTGTTTCCTTTGTCCACATCCCACATGCCAGCATTCTTTGATAGCACAAGGGGTGTGCGCTTGCCCAGAGTGCAGTGGGACACTTGTTCTTGATCCAGTCAGTGCTCCCAAATGGAGGCTTTGTTGCAATATGTGCAATTGCCTTGTTTTCCTTCCTGAAGGTGCTCACAGAATTATAACAACTCGTAATAGGTGTCCTGAGTGCGATTCCACCATAATCGAAGTCGATTTTAACAAGAAAACAACTCCTTTGAAGGATGGAGCTACCTTATATAGTGGGTGCATACTATGTGATGAGCTGCTGCATTCACTTGTGGAGATGAAACATGGAAAATCGTTCTCCTTTCGGGGACGAGGGAGAGGGCGAGGAAGGGGTAAAGGGAGAGGAGGAAGAGGTCGGGGCAACCGAGCAAAGCAAGATCCTAAAATGAGCTTCCGAGATTTCTGAAGAGTGTCAACGCCAAGAGCTTAGTCCCCTCTAGCTTCTCCTTGGAAATGGGCTTCAATCGGGGAATTGATTCCATCTTCTTCAGTTAGGGCGGTTCCAGCCTCCTCCTCAAATACACAGGGTAGGTTGGGCTGGGCGAGAAAAGGTGTAGCTCTTGTATTAGTCTCTCTTCTCTTGAACGGGTAGGCTCAGTACGCTAAGGAAGCTTGGTCTGCATAGGGCTTAGACAAGGTAAGATGGAGAATCCTCTCCGATCTTTACAGCCTATCTTTGGTAGAGTCTTTCAGTGGCGATGTGGAGTTAGTGTGATGTTGTTGTAGAACACACTCACTTGATATAATAGGATGATGTTAATTTGCCTCCGTGAATTGCATACTTTGTGGGAATATTTAGCAAGTGTTCATCCAAGAAGATATAATGCATGAACATGAATATGTATATATGGTTCATACATCAATATTTGTTGGAGTTGTTGAGAGTCGAGGGTGTGCATGGACCGGTTAACTTATTTATTTGTAATTAGTTGACTTTAACAATTTAGTTTGCAAAATCCCTAACCATATTCTAACCTATTCAGTTCGTTACCCAGTTGAATAGGTTTGGGTATGTAGGGTAAACGACCCTTCTGTATTTGGAAAAGGGGCAAAAAAAAAAAAATTTTTTTTGAACTTGAAGTATAGGTTTGTGGTATACAACACTTGTCCGAATGAAAGAATAAATTGTATTTTTTGTTTTCGAAAATTAAATCAACCAATATTACAACATTGTAAGTTTATAGCATGTAAAACTTCTTTAAAATTAAAGAGGAAATTGTGTTTGATATATTAATGCTAACAAACGATTATAGTAGAAATCTATCATCAAATATACTATCATGCTTTTGAACATTCTAAATCAAAACATACAACATTATAAATTACAAAATTATATTCTTTGCTTCTTCTTTGGACCTGCTTCACTGATAAAATTTTTTAAAAACTGTTATTAAATATAAATTATATGTTAATTTTTGACACTAAAAACACCTATCATATTGCGTTTACACTTATTACAGTTTAAGGTAAATTAGATAATTACTAAAATAATAACACAATAATACTAAGTGTGAACGCGATGTGATAACTCCTTGTCGCTGACATTGGGTTTGCTATTAAGAAAATAATATTGAATATCCGAACTGGCCACGCAACAATGTCAATGGGCTTGATACTAAGAAAATGACACTGAGTATCCAAAATGGGCACGCAATAATGTCAAGCCACTATCTGCCTTATTGTTTTCTTTCAATTAGTTCTTATTTCTTTTCGAGTACAACAAGTTGTTCACAATCAACCAATTGAATTGGCAAGTGCAAGACGGGTTATCGCTGAAAGACCTGGTGCAATCCCAATTAATAAGGATCCTATGGTCCATGATCGCAAATTTTGGCGTTTCAAAGTAAAAACTAACGCATAAATAAAGCTGGCATACTTGTAGTTGTAGGGGCCATTGTTAATAAACATTTATAGTTGGTCATGTGATTGGCGAATCTCATGCTCCTAATTTGTTAAGGTTTAAAAGAGACATGGGAGAAGGAAATGATGATTGGACGCCAGGCCATGGGATTCTTGTAATCTTGTTTTGCATGGTGGAAACATGGATCATAAGATGGTGGAGATAATTCTCCAACGGCAGTGACAGGATTGTGGAGATAATTAAGGCAAAGGAAAAGGAGTTCCCGAAATGAAAATAAATTTTACTTCAACTCAATACATTATGAAACAAAAGAACAAAGTCTGCAATCCTAACATCAAGCAGAAAAGTTAAGGTAAATGAGGTATAGAATTTATGATTAAGATACTTCATAGATTCCTAAGAAGTCTACCCTAAATTTTCGCGTTCCAAGGTGGGTAGCATTCTAGAAATTTTTCTAGTTTTTTCTATCCGAAACATTAGCGATACGGGTAACACTGTCAAATTCTCCTGTAGGGCCATAAGACCGCTTAGCTGTGTTCGGAAACTTTCCTCCTCAGAGTTCCAAAAAAGTGCGTTCTCACAATCATCTATAAGAAAATAGATTCAAATTCAGTCCCTCAATTTTTAATCTATGAACACGAAATGGCATTGTTCGAAGCATTATTTCCAGCATTATGCTCCCTATTGTTGCTGTTCCAAATCCAACCTTCGTATTCTGCTACATGCACTTCTCAAAAGTTCACTAGAAACAGGATTTTCCAGCATTGTAATGACCTACCACAGTTGAAGTCTTCTATTTATTGGACTTATGATTCAGAGAAATTTGTTTTGAGTTTAGCATTTGCAGCTCCTCCTTCTAAACCTGATGGATGGATAGCATGGGGGATCAATCCTAATGGTACTGGAATGGTAGGCACGCAGGCACTACTTGCATTTAAGAAACCTGATGATGATTCCATTATAGCCAAAACATTCCGACTGAATTCGTATAAATCCATTGAGCAAGCTGAGATTTTGTATCAAGTTTCAAGATTGGAGGCTGAATATAATGGAGGGTTGATGATGATTTTCGCAACCATAAATTTGCCAAAGGGAGTAACAACATTGAATCAGGTTTGGCAAGTGGGAGGTTCTGTTGTGAATGGAACATTTCCTGCAATTCATGCATTTCAGCCTGAGAATCTGAATTCTAAGAGTCAGCTTGATTTGTTGAAGGGCCAAAGCTTAAGCAGTGACGAGGGACTGTATGACTTAAGGAACAAACAAGTGAGTTTACTGACTTCAAACTTTTATGCCAAAATCATTTTTATGTTCTTTTGCTTAACCTCCTCTCATGTTTATTTCTTTTCTTTTCTCTGCTAAAATTTTCTGTCATAGTCATGGTTCAAAGATGTGATCGCGGTCGCGGCATGTACTATTTTACATTGATTTTGGCACATCGGTCATGGTTTTGACAAGACGCATATTTTAAAATAATTTTTATTTTAAACTATAAAATTTCATTTTATAATTTTACAATCTATAGGTGTAAATTGGTTGATTTTCTGCTCTATGTTTTGCTTGTACAATTACAAATACAAAATTAATGTGGACATTCACAAATTTATTAGAATGCATCTAAGGTTCTTGTGATAAGAAATGAATAAAGAAAACAAGTACCACATACATACTAGCCGTGCCAAAATTTAGGGTCAGAGAGTTACATATCTATCTTGGTGTATACTCTTGCTTTTGTTTTGGAAATGGGAAAGCAATAATGATGGTAGAGACCCACCTCACCTGGGAACTCCCTCCCTCGCCTTTCTAAATTAAATTCCACCGGCAATTCCACCGAGGCCTCCTCTGTCATCTAAATTGAAACCAACAACAAATCTCCTTTGCCTAATCTTTCTTCTCCCTCCGATTCCAATTCTTCCAATGGGACCAACCGCCGCCGCCGCCA
Organism: Mitragyna speciosa; assembly: GCA_024721245.1. NCBI lineage: Eukaryota > Viridiplantae > Streptophyta > Magnoliopsida > Gentianales > Rubiaceae > Mitragyna > Mitragyna speciosa. The sequence continues at coordinate 292,122 of JAMWEH010001888.1, forward strand.
CCACAACAATTATGAGACCGCCAAGGATGATGCTTGAGACATCTCTTATGTTTTTGTCACC